>PNEQ01095711.1:0-18722 GCA_003012365.1 Medauroidea extradentata | reverse complement strand
AAAATTTAGCCTCAGAACAGGGATAAGAAAAATAGAGATGTTAAGTGTCAGTCTTACAGTTCGTATCCCACGATCGCTTGATGATCGCTACAAACTATCAGAAAAAAACTGAACGAAGCACAGCCTCTTCATAAGTCTAGCTCCCTATTTTATGACTCGGCTCCCTCGAGTCCCTAAAATTACGACAGCGGCAGGAACAGGCATCACAGAAAATCGCTTGCCGCTTACGTCTCGCTCACGTGGGAGTCGGGAAGAAGCTAAAAGGACGCCACTGATAGCATCACTTCAAACAATAATCAAAGAGGAATTTGAAAAACTCTCTATGCTAGGAGCAAGCAAACTCTGGTGATACTGGTTAAAATTCCTCAACTGTATATTCTGCTGAATATTCCAGTACTTTGTCATAGCATAGCTAAAATTATAGCCATTAAAATTTCAAACAAAATTATGCTTATTAAAATTAAGTCAAATTTTGATCATCAGGTTATCAAAGACCTAAGGGGCTTTTATAATTTAATAAAATTACTATAGTATTTCTCTGAAATTAAAAGTCTTTCATCACTGATTAGCAAATTAACTTACACATTTCCATTACACAGAGTAAATTAACAGAGTAAAAAGAGAGTAAAAATAAAATGACATTGTCATCTGTAATCTTATTACATCGTCATGCCTCATTCCTCGCCTGGCTGCCCTCTTCCAATATAAAAATATATTGGAAAATACATCCTCATGTCTTACCAACGGTTGCATCATAGCCTTGCTTCCTCTGGCACATATTACAAATCAACCATTATACATCACAACCGTATTCGTAGCCCACAAACTGCCGGATGTTCTTCCTCATCGCTGGTCATTGGTCAAGCCCACCTTCTCCGCTGTACTTCGCACACCTTCATCATGACACTCAAGATCCCTGCTGGCTTGCTACGAACATCGGGCTTTCTACTTCAATATTTAATAAAAAAAATTATAATAAAATTCAATAATACATACCATACACAAGGAAATAATAACCTATTTATAAATTAATTATTTATCTATCAGTAGTAAATATATTAATTTTCACTGGGATTGTGTTTGGCATGCCACACAGCTGCCAACTTAAACCTCTAAAAATTAAATGATACGAACGGAATATATAGTCTGGCTTAACATGTTCAAAAGTCTTAAGATACATTGAACTGACTTGATTGTGTACAATCCTGGGATGTGTTTTGCTTTGCCCATTTCGCAGAAGCAGCTGGTGCAGGGTCATCAAGTGCTTCTGGTTCTAAAAAACGTAAAGGAGGAGCTTCTCAGCACTTAAAGGACTTTGTTCTTGAATATGCAAAATCAAGTAGGGCTGTATGTCGTGGTTGTGAGGATAAGATTGGTAAGGTATGTATGAAGTAATTGGTTTACCCCCTTTCCATGTTCTCCCTCTTTTTCTTTCTCTTCTCCTTTCCTTGCAATCCTCTCATGTCCACCTTTTAGCCAGTGGACCGATTCTAGTCTCTTTCCACCTCTCTTGCTTTTTCTGTCATCCCCACAATTTTACTGTGTTGCCTGTACCTATTTTCCCTTCTCTTCCTCTCATTCTTACCACTCACCTCCATTGTTCTCTCACCTCCCTTTCATCCTGCTCTCTCATATCTTCCCTTTCCTTCTTACCTTTTCCCACTGCTCTCTTTTCCTCTTCTTTCTTTACCTTTACTTCTCTCCCTCAGCCTTTTTCTTTCCAGTCTCCCTCCTCTTTTCTTCTACCTTCTTTCTCTTCTAATGCCTCCTCTCATCCACTTCCCTCCATCTTTCCCCTCTTCCCATTTTCCCTTTCCTCTCATCCTTTCCCTCCCTTCTCCTCTCTCCATCCTCCATGCTAGGGGTTGGCCATGCATATGGAAATGTACAAGAGGAAGGTTGTCTCCAGTTTGGGTGTCAGTCAAATTATGATCACCCCTTGTATGTTACCCATTACATAGTGATAAGTTTGTAAGCAAGCCTTTGGTCCAAACAGTTCAATAACTAACCCATTTTGATTGTTATTTATTTAGTGGAGTCTCAACCCAAGTGTTTATAAGCTCATAAACATAAGGCCTCAGAATCATGATAATCCCCAAAACAATGGCTTCAACTATCTAGTTCACAACAAATCATCTCCCAGCTAGGTATTTTTACCTCCATGCTCTAGTCCATATTTCCCTCTTCCTCATATCACCTTGTTGCCTTTCTTTTCTCTCCTCAGTGTTAGTAATTAAAATACAGGTGCTTATTTTGCTTATGTACCTGTTGGTACATGACTACTTTGCATACGTCCACAATGTAGACATTACCTTGTAGATTATGTTACGTATTTAGTTACTTTGTAGTTACATTTGAATTTAAAAATTAGTGAATCATAACATCGGCAGTACAAAAGCAGTAAAAACAACAATAAAGAACAAGTAAGACTTAAAAACCTTGTGGAATTCTATTTCTACTTTTTTTTTTTACAGAAAAGTGTATTTTCTTGCCAGCATTTGTTGAATGAGCTGATATACATTTATATTCTCAACTCTCTGAATAATCTGTCACAATTTCTTAAAACATTCAGGCATAAAATCACTGTATAAATACTAAATTTATAGTAAAAATTAAATTGGTAGTAGTGGCTAGTAGAGCCATGTAATGGGTGTTCACATTATATCATGAACACTATGTATGTGTGTGTATGTATGTTTGACCAAATTGTCTGTAATGTACGTATTGTACTTTTAATTTAATGTTCGTGAGCATCACAAGTCAATTTAGTTCCTCGGTCGTTTCAATAAGTTTTTTGCTGTTAACCTTGTGACACAATAGGGATGTTTAATTTTCAGTCCGCTAGGGTTTATTGTTTTGGTTTTATGACATGGCTTCAAAACTGACAAATTTATCTGCAAACTGTTATTTCAAAAAGGAATATAAAAGAACGAAGCATATGTTACATTATTTACAAAAATTTAAGTTTTTTTTTGGCATATAGATATAGGTGAGAGATGTTGATATAGGCAAAGTGTTAGCTTTACTGCCTATCACAGTTTGTACAATTTGAGCTAATACAGACCAAGCAAAGGGTAGCTTACTATAATTACATAATAAAATTAAAGATACATAAGTACTTACATAGTACTGTGGAGCTTAATACAGTTATTGCATACATAAATAGGACATCACTTATAAAGTGTTTAGTGACTTTTTGCCAAACAGGTTGACGTCCTCGATCAAAGAGTAGGCAAGTATTATGAGAATACCTGCAGTAATTGATTAACCTAGTGGCCAGGAGGCAAATAAGAGTAGGTGGCAAAATTAAAGGTGGGAAAATGGCGTGGTTATTGCAGGTTTATAATATAAAATCAATACAATTGGTTTGTCCAGTGAGTCAGCTAGGGCTATTTTATTGTCCACTCAATGGACATTCATTCTCTGTCTGAGAGAGTTGGTGGGGAAGCCTATGTACTCTACTTTTCAATGTTCACAATGTAGCTGGTAAACGAGATTTTCTGTTGCTCATTTGTCGTTACCTAGGTGGGGTAAGTTTGGTTTGTTTGTGTGTCCGCTATTGAAAGTAGATGGCTGATGTTTGGCACATGATGAACTATTGCATGGATACGATCCCTTGGTAATGTTGGATGTATTAACTGTTGTGCTGAATGGTAGTTTAGAACGGAATAGTTTGTTTCAAAGATTAGGAAGGTGTTTGAAGACCAGTCTGGGAGCTTTGGAGAATAAATTTTGGGTGAGAGGTGAAGGTATTACAATTTTGTGTCCAGAGTTGAGGATGGTTTTGGGTTTGTCCAGACCTTCATGATGTGGTATCACTAGAGGAACATAAGTGCTGCTGGTCTCGGTAGGTGTCCCCTTACCAGAGATGGCTTGCTGGATTTGGTTGTTAAATTGTTTGAGGTAACCTCTGTCCCAGAATGCCTCGTATATCTGGTCACACTGCCTTTTAAGTTCTTTTTCACTGGAACATATTTGTTAGGCTCAAGTGGCAAGGCTGTGTGGTAAAAAGGCTTGGAAAGTTTCTTTTTAAAAGTACAGTCTGTCTCATGAAAGAATTCCATATTTTGACATTTCTCTTCTGAGAAATGTATCTGGCTGTTCCATTGTTTGGAGCTTTAAACCTACCTGGCTTCCTGGAAAAGCACTGTCTCCGCAATCCTGTTTACAGATACACTTCTCAGAAGTGAACTGTCAAAATGTGGAATTCTTTCATGAGATAGACTATAACGACTTCCAGTTCAAGTTCCTTTGTGTAAAATAAGAACTATTTCCAGTTCATGTTCATCAAAATGAACTTGCAAGTTCCTAAGAAGTTCCTTTCATATTTTGCTACTGCTTTTATTTTATCACACAAAATATGACAATTTAGGACCGAAGTGAGAATAGTCCTCTACGTGAAAGAAATATTATGCTGTATTTGATTTATCTGCTCAAACACTATATACGTCTTTACTTTAATATCAATTGTTAAATTCATCTTTTTACCAACATAGTAAAATAATTTTTACTAATGCATTATTTGTCATTTCACATTAAAATCACTATAAAAATATTGCCCAACTCAAAAGATACATACAGATCAGCTGAAACTAGTAAGGAAACACTAGTGGTGATGAAATGGATGATTAGTTCAATGTTATCCTAATGCTCTTTTTGCATCAGAGGTTTAAACATTTATTTATATTTATTTTCCAAATATGAAAGGTTTGTAAATAATCTCCTACTGAAATACAATTCTAACTTTACTTTTTTTTTATTCTGTCTCCATAACGATTTGAATATTCTAAATTACGACAAAAAGTTGTAGGCTACATTATTAGTAATGTTCGGCATTAATTATCTCCATAAGTGTATTATCATATGTCTTATTTATGACTGAGAAATATGAAATTATGTATATTTTAAAAACCTAGCAAGTTTATAGGTATGAAAATAAAGAAGGTCCAATTTTTTCAATGACTGCAGACAGATTACTTTGTATGAGACCAGTTATTGAAGGCCATCCTTAGTGTGAAACACGAATTGGAAAATGAGTTGGGACACAGTCTGAAAAAATAAAAACTTAAGGTACTAACATGTACGTTGCAATTCAAAGATGATGATTTCCTGGCAGCTCAGTTTTAACAAGAGGTTTGCACAAATCACAACTTACGGTAATATTGTTACTGTTACTTTTTTCGTAACGTACGTAAAATAATCCCTGTGCTGTTAATTTCATAGACAACATGACACAGAGGAATGACAGATACTGTACATAACACAGCCAACAGCAAGGAATTGTCACCAACCAAATAGCAAAATATTAACTAATTTTTTCGTTTATTATACAAAACCACAATTTAGTTCTTTGGCTGATGACAAACATACTGCAAAAATATAGTTTAAGTTCATAAAATGACAGAATGAAGTTCTGAACTTTGTTTACATATCAATAATAGTACTTGTTCCTTGTGCGCTTGCAAAATAAATTAACGAAATCAAAGAAACACATTCATTGGAACTCGTTCCTTCCAAGCACTGAATTTATCAGCATGAAAAGGATGGTAGCTACTGAAATTAAGTATTGTAGGCGGCCCATGGGTTTGGTGTGAACTGAGATTTGAATCCAGCAATTGTGAAGAGCGGGCTCTACATCTAGGAATAATACTGAGTGAGACTGAGAGTATGGACAAATAAAACTAAGCCCACTGAGAGAGTTCAGTTCATCTAGGAATGTCTTCGGTGGAGGTCGAAGTCAATAAAGATACCCTCAATAAAATTCATCCAGCAGTAAGGTTGATTTGGTTGGTTGGTTCAGATCATTCTCTTCCAATTTCCCCATGAACAAATTATTGGCATAGGATGGAGCCATGCGAGTGCCCATGGGTGTACCTCTGAGTTGTAGGACACTTGGGTTTTGAAACCTGAAGCAGTGGTTGGTTAGGGGAGTTTAGCAAGTTTGACTAGGAATTCAATGAATGGTTTTGTCGTCAGAACTTCTTTTTTGAGGTTGCATTGTGTAGCGAATAGTTTTGCAGTATGTTGTATGTTAGTGTATACGGAGTGATCGATCATTACGATATGAATCGGGAGGGATGGTACCAAGGTTTTATTATCTGTTCCAGAAAGTTGTTGGTATCCTTAAGGGGCCTCTCTAGATAGGCTGCATTTGTGTGTGTGGGGCAGGAGTGGTAAGGTTGCCATTGACCGGCGTATGCAATGCATTTTTGCCTCTCCACGCAAGCCACTCAGCTCGCGTGCAGTGTTTTACTATTATCCTTTTTCCTATGGGATTTAAGCGGTGACCACATTATTTTATTTGTGGCCAGCGTAATTCAAAGTTTAACGCTTGTTTCTATAGTTGTGTTTTTTGAATCTGGTTGTTACTTTTATAGATACAGCAGTGTGAAATCCCCCTTTTTGGCCATTTTGAGGGGCCCGAAAATAATGTTTTAAATAAACGTGCTGAATTTGGAACTATAGATATATTATTTTGAAGTGGGTCTTCTTTTTGTAGATATACAAATACAATGTGCGTTAAGTAGTAGCATAAAAAAAAGAATAGTCGCAACTCGCTGCAACACGTTTGAAGCGTCGGTAGGGAGGCCTCTTAATATATGATGGTTCTTGTACCCATGGTTGTAGATGGATGCTCACAAATGCTGAAATAACATTCTGTAAGACTGCTGCAACCTGACATGATGGGGCATTCTGGAGGTACCCATTGTTTTTTTATATATATGTTTTCCAACACTTAGTCTAACAAATTTAGTTTAAGAACTGTGGTTAACAAGCAGGTACAGTATGTAGCAGGTTATAAGTTTACCGTTTATATGTTGGTAATTACCTTGTATGCCTGTGTGTAGGCCTGCATTCTGCCGGTTGATAGGCAGTGAGTGACTTGCCAGATCCAGTTTTCGTTGGTTGTAGGGAACCATCCCCAACTGTAAATTAAGGACTTGTAGCAGAGTGCTTCAAAATTGTTTTGGCCACCTTTGGAATGTGTAGCATTCCCCGTTTCTATTTTTACATCTAGTAAATCATTTCTTTGATTAGTTAATTTTTGTATGTTTTATATTTGCATTGTTTACTATTCATATGTTAAAAGTTTTTTAGAACTACAATTTTAGTTAACAAGGTTTTTTTTTTCATCATCAATTTAAAAGTTTTAGAAAATTATTGTGGTTTTGTTACTTTAATAATTCTTGCCCTTTATCTCTGGCCAGATAGGCAAATAAAACTGATAATTATTTCAAATTCCCCTGCATACTGTTGTCTTTATAATCTGTTTTCCATGTATGATACATACCATCATGGTTATACATAGGGTATTCATTTAATGTTTCCTTGTTTAAAATCCTCTTTATATTACGTTGTTAGAGCTGTGATAGTTTGATTCAGTAAACATCACTTACCAATTGGTTTAAATGTATTCAAAACTTGAAACGCCACCTGCGATTTTATTGTTTGCCATCTTTATTTTACTTAGCCTTTATCATATTCTGCAAATCCTTTCATTAAGTGTGTGTCTGTTTTGTCCAGTATTGTGCTAAGTTAATATTTATTTTAATTGCTGTGCTATGTTTTGGTGTATTGTTGAAAAATTAGTTCATTGTTTTTTTTTTTTTAATGCTGTGGGATCACCAAAACCACATAGTTGTGAAGAATCCATAGCAATATACTGCAGTATGCAAACCAAGAACATAACTTGTGTTTGTGCTTACTTCATCTGCCTGTTTGTGCTGGGTGTTATTTATAAAAATTCTTGTAAATAAACTGCATATTGAAGGGCCCTTTAAGAAAACACTTGAGCATTAAACAAACATAATCCTTTTAAATGGATGTTATTCTACATTCAGAGCCTACTTGCATTACTGTAGTTTGAAAAGTAAATTTTCAGTATTGTGTTACTTGGAATGATTTTTAGTGCTATGTTCTTGTACCATTTTAGGGTGTTGTTCGTGTTTCAAAGAAGGATTATGAAAGTGAATCTGCCATGATGTACGGCCCTGTGGATCGTTGGCATCACCTTGAATGTTTTGCAAAAAAACGTGATGAGTTAGAATTTTTCGATAGTGGCAAAGATTTGCCAGGGTTCAAGACCCTTTCTGCTGAAGACCAGAAAGCAGTTACAGATGCTCTTCCTAAACAAGACAAGTGAGTTCTGTAGGGAGAAAACATAAGCTTCTGTGTTGAAATGTTGAAACTAAGAAATTTTCTGTAAATATAAAATGTATTTTTTTTTTTCAGGCATGTGGCTATGTGCATGTGTAAGTTTATATATGTATACATATACAATAGACTCGTAGTAATCTGGCCTCTTTTTGAAGTATAACAATAGCCTTACATTTCAGTTTCACCCTGAACTGCAATTTTTCCTGTGAAATACATAAATACACTGTGTAATCTGGCATTTTGCACATCCAGCCCAACCAGCCAGAAATTTTGAAGAATCATAATTCAATTTTTGTTTCACATGTCAAATTCTGAAATACACCTCAAAGTGTTCAATATTTTGAGGCATAACAATTATGTTTCTAAACATCAGAAAAACTATAGCATGGCTAATTCATTTTTCTCAAAATTATTGCAAACCTAGAGTGTGATTTTTCAGAACTTTTTTGGGAGGTGTTCAGCAGGTGAAACACATTAAATCTAAGTGCACTGTACTGTAACTCCTGTATGTCTCGGAGTGGACCATCCCAAATTCCACACTTCCTATTACTGTGTTCTTAGTATAGCCCTGCTAAAGTTATATTTTCAGCCAATTCGTATCTTTCTGCGAGTACCGGCTGTGGATGGGAAATGTCTAACCTCGCTGGACACGTCACTTGATGTTTGCGCGTGTCAGATAAATTGTACAATCAGTAGAAATCCATATGGTTTGATAAAAACTAAAGTTTATTAAGTATATGAAACACAGCTATGTCGATTTCGGTTGATTTTGTTTTATTATTGTATTTAAATATGAAGATACTCGGAACTATATTGGGTAACTTTGCTGCCAACCATACAAACAAGGGAACTATACTTAATTTTGAATTATATTCAGTAATGACTAGTGATATTTTTAAAGGTTCAATTTTTAGTGCTCACTTTATCCCGAACGACCTATACATAAGTAGATCCACCCATCTACTCTATTGCAGAATCTGCTATTGACTTGTAGCACTAGCTTATTATTATGACTAAGAGCGCTTTCTGGGGATGTGATTCTTTTACCAGGTCATAGTAATCAAGTGACACTGCATGGCATGTCCACTTTGCTTATATGTACGCACTTAAGGAAAGACATTGTGCCCAAATGCCCAAAACAGTTGTTGGCTGGCTGCTGTTCATGCCTCTGCATAGCCCTCCTAGGAGCAGAGGCCCCTGGTCAGAAGCATATGTGTTTAAGTTGGAGATTGTGCTCATAGTTGTCAGCAACCACTGGTCCACAGCCTGCAGCTGATGCCGTGGGACTAACAAAGCAGCACCAGCATGCCGCCATGTTTCATGTGAACGGGGGGAGGAGCATTTTCCCATGAAGTCCCGCTTTGCATCCCTTACGTTACCGAATGTCAAGGAAAGAAATTTTTGTTTCCGTGGACTTAAGTTGCACTTTAAATTATATTTTTTTATTTCAGCACTGTGACACCTTCACTGCTGTCATCGATACAACACCCCAAGTGTTGTCTGTCCCTTCTGTAGCCCGCTGATGTTACTCAGCCTCGACACTGACCATCGCCGTTGTTTTGCCATCCTTGAGACGCCACACCTAATCAGCTCCACCGCGCCGTCACAACACCCTTAGTGTTGTCTTCTCCGCGGCCCGTCACTTCTCACAACGTCTGTTGACGCCGATGCCGACCCACACCACACTCTGGTCTCACTTCACATTTCCGAAGATTTAAAAAAACAAGACTCCCAGAGAACTCTTCAAGACTGACTCTGTTTCGCAGTTCGATGGCTTTTGTATGGCCTATTTAGTGATGTCAAACGGCAGTGCAACATGATGACCAGGGTCTAAAAATAGATGTTACCACACTTATACCTGCCAAAAGTCATGTACGCACAGACTTTATCCCGATGACGTCTCGGGCGTATCACAGCCCCTCTGGTAAAATCCATGACTGTGGTTGAATCATCGACCTGTCCACTTAGCATGATATAACATATACGCTGCTAGACCAACACGCAACAATATTTAATATATACATGTTTTTCAAACATAATTTTTCCCACTGTCAAATTGAGGGAATGTAGTTACTTTTGTATGCCTCAATTGGATACCCCCTTCCCCTAAAATATTTCCAAAACAATTTTTTACAGTAAATGTACTATCCATGGTGTTAAGCCACCTTTGTTGGCGCTTTCTAATGAGCTGAAATACAAAACAAATGCATATTGCACAACACAAATTGTAAGAAGTGAACTTTCTTGCTGCATTTCTACTAGAAACAACAATTTGCACACAATTATTTTCCTTTATTTCAAATGCACTGCAACTGCTGCACGCGAAAGCGTGAATTCCTTATATGATTATGCACTAGAGATACAAACTAAATATTCAGAGAGTATTTTTGTAGCCATGTTTAAAGTTTGGAGTTATCGAATCCAGCTTACTTTACCTTGTATACGACATTCTCGCACGTGTATTTATAGCTAAAACTACTGTTGATGGTAGCAATTATAAACAACCTTGTGTTTAAAGAGTTAAGATAGTAAATAGCAGTTTTCTGAGCAACAGAATGTGGATGTTAACCTTGTACACCAGACCCATTTTAACTAAAGTAATTCCAATGCTTATGATGACGTGCATAGGAAATATAATAACTGGCTGAAAAATAAAAATGAAGCAGATGTTTCAAGTGTGTTGATGTTATACCAAACTGCCTACATAAGTTTTTATTATAATTAAACATGATAATACGACATTTCTTATTGTTGTCTTATATAATGTTTTTGTTCTGCGAGTTGCAAGTTTCTCATTTTCACATGTGGGTTGGTGTATAGTTTTTAGTGTGATTATTTTCTCTACTTTAGGACAAGTCTACACCCTCACTCGTGTGTTGCATAGTAGGGCTCAAAACAATAATCCTTCCTAGGTCAAGAGACCTCTTGATGATTAAATTTCACATTAAAATTGAAAAACTCCAGACAACCTCCATGTGTGAATCACGTTTTGTTGTACCTGTTAATTATTTTTGTTTTATATAGGACTATTCATATGTATATTAACATTTCACATAAGAATATAAACATATACTGGTACAATTCCCAGTGACTAGTTGTGCTAAATATTTGAACACAAGTTAAGCTTATCCGGGACTTTCACTACACGAGCATGCCAAGAAGAGTAGAGGGGGGAGCGAGAACAGAATTAAGGTGGTAGGAAACAGAGATCGCAAACTATGTCAACACAGTCCCGAATCGATACTAACACAAAAAGTCCCACAGTATGCTACTGTCGCCATGCTTTAAGGCACCAAATGTTTCAAGTGGATTGCAAATACTGTATGAAACAATACCCTTCAGTGAATGATGGTATGTTTAAGCCCAGTAGTTTTAGAAAGGCAACCCATTACACTCTAGGTGCAACATTTTAAGCCTGTCAACAAACGTTGGAATCATCGGTTGTAGTTTTTTTTTTTTTACACGTGTGCAATTAAATTGATTTTTTGGTATAATAAACAGTAAATTCAGTATTAAGCATGATTGGAACTGTTTTACACAACGTGGTATTCGTTGTTGCACAATTTATGCATTACATGTTGAACTGAAAATACTTAGTGTTGTGTACTGACTTTTGTTTGTATTGACATAATTTGTTTCTGAGGTGTACAGTTTCCCTACTTCAATAAAAATTTTACACAAAAAGTTGAGATAAATTATGAAAAAGTTTTTTTCACGGGAAATGTAAATTATTTAAAATCTAATGACCATGTTGGTAATTGGTGATGATATTAGGCCTGACAATTCACAATGCATGGTGTGGTTTTGTTTGTAGAAATGGAAGTGATGACGTAGACAGTTCAAAGCCAAAAAAGAAAAAGACTGAAAATGATTCGGAAGTAAATGGCGGTGATGTGGATGATGAGCAGAAACCGTCTGGGAAAAAAGGCGCTGCAAAATCAAGAAAAGCTGCAGGCAAAAAAGGTGCAGGAAAGGCAGAAGCAGAGGAAGAACCTACTGGTGCAAGTAAAGATGCAGATGCTAAGAAAACAGAAAAGTTGCTGCAAAAACAAAATGTGGAGTACTTCAAGTTTCATGATATGTTAAAAAGTCTTCTTAAAAAGGGAGAGATGGCTGATCTATTGAGTTACAACGATCACGATGTACCAGTAGGAGCAGATAGGGTGAGTAGTTTTGTCAGATATGTATAATGTGTAGAGTATATAATTTGTATATTGTATCAGTGTTTCAATATTTTATTTTATGTATACCATATATACAGTAGAACCCTTTTGTGACATTTCCGCATATAACATTTTCCTGCATATTACATCACTTTTCTTTGGTCCCACTGTTTTCCATAAAGCATACTAGTCGTATGCAGCTTTCATGCTTAGTTGGGAAAGCCTGAATTTATTGATGTAATGGAATGTGAAAATGAGTACTGTATAATATACAAAAATGACAAACTGGTAATATTGTACTGCAGCATATTTGTATAGCTTGCAAAATACTCCACAAAGTCTTTATTGTACAGTATCAAAAAACAAAATGAACGTGATGAGTTTTTATACAGCTGAGAAAATGATGTTTTTTCCGAAATTCAGTAATTTTTTCTGAAGACACATAGAGTATGATATTTAACTTAATTTTGTATCTTGTATGCAATTTACAGGGAAATTTTAACACTGGATTAATTCATTCTGTTTGCGTCCTACTTAGCTTTCACCAAAGTATGGTATTATGTAAAACTCTTGTGTTGTAGATAAAAAAAAATTTTTTGCCTTCAGAAAACCTATTTTATTTATAAAAAAATTTATCAGTAGGTTTTTTTTTTTTTTTTTAATATAACTTGTCATGTTCCCACCCCCTCTTATCTTAGTCTGTTAAAAATATTGTTTTTGTATTAATAAGAGAGGCCTAAATATCGTATTTACTTGCATAATGTCCGCATTAATTTGATTTTTTTATACCAGAAAAATGGGGTGCAGACATTGAGTGTTTCAGACAGAGAAATTTTTGTAAAAAAAATTTCAATAGTACGTATTTATCCGTATTTACTCATCTATAGCATATTATTTTAATATAGACAATAATTTCTGGTCTGTGCGGAAAACATGGGATAAAGGCAAGGTGTTCTCGTTAATCCACTCGGGCGCTATTTTACTCATTGCTGTAAATAAATCATCAATGTACATATTTATCCACATTTACTCCTCCTTTCTTAAAAAGTAAAGGAAAAGGTTTCTTGGGTCATGCGTGAAACAAGAAAGAGCAAGAGAATCTCATAAATCCATTCCCTTGGAACGCCCGTTAATACATTCATGTGCGGAAGATATTGAAAAAGACAGGTGCGGATAATATTCATATTTTTGTTAAAAAATTTCATGGCAAAAAAAATAAAGGTGTGGAAATTACATGAGTTAATACGGTAGTTTTACCATTTATTAGTTTAATTTCAAAATATGTAGGCTACTAAATTTGAAGACTGTTTTACCTGTATCCTAATTTTAGTTGACAGAAAACAAAAAGAAAGAAGTTGAATTAGAGTAAAATGAATAACATTATACTAAAAGGAAATATGTATTGTAATAGTGAGAAACAAATAGGCTAATCTATAGTAACAACTTTGCTGTCCTGGGTGCAGCCAAGTCCACTTGGGATGGAAGGCTTAGATAGTTAAATTAATTATTTAAAATTAGATTTCTTAATTTATTATAATCTCTAGAAAATACATTACATTAAATATTCAACCCTTACGATTTACACCCTTTTGATCAGTATTTACTGATATTATGTACAGGTAATCTCCCGAAGAGCCTAATTTACTACTCTAATGATAGCCCGTGTTGCCAGGGGCAGGGAGGGGCACGGTCCGCCGCCTCGTTGCCGGGGGGAGGAAGGTGGCATAGCTCACCAGGTCGCTCAACCCATTGCCTCCGAGAGCACTGACTCATTACACTATTAATATAGGCCCTAATTATTCAGAGCATGTTAACATGTTGATCTTGTTAATATAATTAATCAGGGAAAATTTATAAAACTGATCCAAAAAACAGGTATACACTGTTCACGATAAACTGAGCACTTAGCAGAACTTTAATTAATTGAAGATATGTTTTTTTGGGTCAATAGATGTTAACTTTTGAGTGTTGAAACGTTTACACTAGTTTCTAGTTACCGGGAATTTTTCGTATAGTAAAGATGGCTGCTAAACTGCCGAAAGAAAACTTTATGCAGTTCTCACTTTATCGTGAATGGCAAACCAACACAATGAAGTGTCATACAGCGAAAAATGTTTTCTTTGTAATTATTATAAGACAATGTGTTAAATACAGGCACATGTGAGGATTACAGTTACTGCCTTGAGTTACGTTTGCGTGCACAATGTGCAAAATGAGATGTAGCAACTGTGGAGTTGCCATTACATCTGTCAACACTATGGTGATTTACTCCATGTTATATTATTTGCTATAAGCAGCCATTTTGTATGTAACACAATTTACAGAGCCATGGTCAGCTTTGCTTAAGTACTAATGTTTTTAACATAATGTCAACATTGCAGCATTTGTTTAGAACTTGTAATGGTGTTTTTTATTTTCCTATTTTGGCACATTCTGTTGTATGGAAAAATGTTGTGTGCAGTTACAGAACAAGAAAATGAAAGCAACTGTATTACAGTGTCTGTTTGAAAATTACCAGTGAAAAACTTTTTCTCATTATTAATTATTCTAAAGTCATTTTAACTCATCAGGAAACAGATGGTTCTGGAGATTCCCTGGGGGTTAAAAATACAAAATTAACTTTATAGAGAAACTCATTGGAAATATCAAGTTCATATAATGAAATAAATAACTTGCTACATCACCAAAGTTTGTTGTTATGTCGCAGTGTACACCTTAATGTAAAAATTAGCCATGTCTTTTTAAGTTGCTTCCTGCTTTCCAAGAAATAACGTGAATTTAAAATTATTGTGGAAAGATTAACATTATAAGTTATGCAAACATTAAAATAATTCTTTATTCAAAACAAAATAACTGTTATATCTCGCTGTATGTTATGGGCCTTTTGCTTGAAGTACGGTGCAGATTTTAAAATGTTGCTAGCAGTACAGACGTTATGATAATGGCAATGGCAAGTTGCATCACAGCCAATTCTATAAATTGAAATTATTCTATAAAATCTTGTAAACTCAACATATGATACAAGAACACTATGTAAAAGATTCTGGTTGTACACTGTAGATATTTACAATGTGTTGACTAACTTGATAATTTGTTGACATACTGCATTTATTATCATTAACAAGTTAGTTTTATGTTTGTGACTACAGTACAGCCGGTACAGTTCATCTTCGTGGGTTTTTATTTCTCCCAAAAACACTTAACTTTGGGGGGAAATGTTTTTTTACGTCATACTTTAAAACCTGCAACGCTATTAACTGTAACCGGCGCAGGTCACAGGTGTGTGCTTGCGAGTCCCCTCCTACTCTGAAGGTTGTAAATTGTCACTGATAGATCTAGAGCAGTGTGACAACAGAATGGCCCACCTGAATATGCATGGACTTGAACACGTTATGTACTTGGGCTACAATTACAGCAAATACACTAGTAGCTGATATTTGTGAAACAACAGGGAGCATGGTCAGACCTGCACACGCTTCTCTTACCCCTTGTGGCGCTCACCTCGCTTTCCTGCGCTTGAACATGCACAGACATCTGTCGGTTACAGTAGCAATACAGGGAATATTAACACTGGATGATTAATTCTTTTTTACATCCGACCTAACCTTCATTACGGTGTGGTGTCCCTGTGCCAAACTTATAACATAAATCTTTCTAACCTGCAGTAGAAATTACCTCAGCGTAGTTCTGGTATGCTGTTGGCACTTTTGTTAATGATTCATTGTTCCTTGTTATTAACATTTAGTTATGAATATTTCGCATTGGTGTGTATGAAAGTAATAGTACTGTAGGTTCTGATGGTTTTTTTTATTTTGTACAGATACTGGAGCAGCTGGCTGATGCAATGACGTTTGGTGCGCTAGCTAAGTGTAAAGTATGCGGTGATGGACAGTTAGTTTACAACTCTGGTTATGGCTATCAGTGCACTGGTCACATTTCAGAGTATACCAACTGTCAGAACACAACTGTTGATCCTGAAAGGTTTCCATTCAAAATACCTCCAGAGTTTGCCGAAAAATACGATTTTCTGTAAGTGCAAGAGTTTTGAATTATTTTATTAATTTTTTTATACAGGTTGCATTTGGCAACATGGTTAAAAATAAAAATATAGTAGAACGCGTATTTAACAAAGTCTGATTTTACGAAATTTTTATTTAGCGACAAGATTTTCGAGAGCTCTGATGAGTTCTTAAATCTGGGTTCTACTGTAGTTATGTTATAAAATATGATAAATATGCCTGACATTTTCCTCTACTGCTGTATGTAATGTTGATAACTGTGGTGAATATACAAAGATTATTTTTAAAGTAAAGTCATTTTTGGAAGAAAAACAAGAATACCACTAATTGAAATATTAATTTCAGGTTTTTATGCACATTTTTTTTCTATATAAATATAATTTTTTAACATGTATCAGAAGTAAAAGCATGAGAACATTCCTGTCGTAGAACACTGGTACTTTTAGTAAAATCAAGTAAGGTTGTGGAATAGTTATACATTGGACTCACATTAATGAAGAGTCGGGTTCAATTCCAACTCTAGCTATCCTAATCTTAGTTTTCCAAGGTTTCCTTAATTGCTCCAGGTGAATGCTGGGATGGGTTCGTATGAAAGACTGTGGCCAATTTCTCACCCATTTTCTGTCATTGAGTCAAGTTGTGTGTCAAGATCTGCTCACTTTAATTTGCGTAAAAAGTAACCCATGTAGTAAGACCTGCCAACCTTCAAGGGTTCCTATCAGTAAGATTTTTAAAATTGACTTCACATTAAATGTGCAGCATTTCATGTGTTGCGTATGTGTAACTAACTACTGTCAGATTAAACAACTTAGTTATTTGATTACTACAATAACACTGTTTATATTCATTCATACTTTGTTTTGCAAAGCATTTTTAATATATGTTTAACAGATTAAAATATTTATTAAGTATGTTTGTTAAAAAATTTAATAAAACAAGAAATGCACCATTTCATGTGTTGTGTTAATAAATAATACTAAATTTACATACAAAATAGAGTAACCATGTAATGTATTTTACTGAAAGTTGGCGTATTAGTATATAGTCGGTCTCATATAAGAATTCCTCTCTTTGACGGATGTGTTCATATTCCTTTTACAGCTGATGCCATGGAATGAGTACAGTTTTCCTCTGTCACAAACTATTTTTGTACACACACTCACTCAGCTGGCTCTTAAACTGTGCAGTTTATCGAAATTAAAAGTAGTTTCCTGTAGAAAATTATACACATAGCTTTCGTAACTATCAGTAAATGAAATTCTTATGTGACAGACTATAGCATACTGTTTATGCAATACATTTTTTAACAAAAAGGTTGTCGTTCAGCGTAGGCACATTGCGTGATTATATGTGGCAACAACCACATTAGGCTCATGAATTTTAGGGGCGAAGCCCAGAATGAGTTGAATTGCCCCATCCCAAGGTACCTTGATGTGGCAACATAGATACTATAGCTGCTCAGGTGTCATGTTGAAAATCTGCACTGACACTTGTAGAGGGACATGTCCGTCAGTTAATATTTGAATTGTACAACACCCAGGTTGTCGGACTGCATTATGTGGCCTTAAATACATAAGGGAGTTTTGGAATCAGCACTGGCTTAATATCATTGTCAATAATATTGTACTCTATTTTTGATTCAAGTCATGGCAGGGTTTTAGGAATCGTCGTTGCCTCAGTTTCATTTTAAAAAAGATTGTCCTGTGTTCTTTGCTCCTGGAGCACTTAAACTATTAACCCTGAAATATGGTTCTTCTAACGAGTAATAAAGGGGCTACAAGGGTTCTCATTATGTTTTGGGAATCAAGTTGATTGTCCTTGTCATCCAGTTCCTAGATCAGGGGAAAGGGGAAAACACTTATGTTTAGGTCTGTGATGATGGTTTCAAACCCTCAGAAAGTTGTAGCCTCATCTGCACTTGTGGTCTCTTCTGGAAACAGGTACTTGGGTGTTGGGGTCATATCTTCACTTTAAGCAAGGGACTATCTCTGCTTCTGGGAACCTCCATTGTGTCAACAGGAGTAGAAGCGGCTGGGTTCCGTTTGTACCTGTGTTCTTCCTGTGGTAGGTCAGGGATTCAATTCTCAAAGGTTCAGCAGCCTGTTCTGCATTCTCATCTGAGGCTTATCGCACAGCGTCTCAATGGTATTTGACAGTCGTCCCGAAGGTAGCTTCAGCAACATGGTGTGAAGTGTTCAGCCACTTCCCCGTCTTGGTTATATCTTTAAAAATGTTTTTATTTTCTTATTTAAATTTATATTATGTAAATCTTTCTTAACAGGCTATATGCCATTTTCAGGGTGAGTTTGTCAGGTGTCCGGTGTGATGCAACAGAATTCAATAACCTAGTAATTGGGGACATGTTAATTTAAATTCACCTTTT
>PNEQ01095710.1:0-18724 GCA_003012365.1 Medauroidea extradentata | reverse complement strand
GATGAAACATTTGCAGGTTTGTCAGCTCGGGATCACACATCAGTTCTTTTGTCCACAGCCTTGGTGAAGGCTTACAGTGCCGATAACAAGCCTCATATCATGCGGTGTCTGCTGGATAGTGCTGCTCAGGCCTCATTTATCTCTGAAGCATCAGCTGAAGTACTTTCACTGCCCTTACACAAAGCAGGTGAAAGAGTCGCGGGTCTTGGTCAGGGCGTTGTCAGTTTAAGGGGCGAAATCAATTGTCGCCTTGAGTCAGCTATAGACCCTCGGTGTACTTTTTCCCACTCACTCTTTGTTGTGTCTAAGATTACTAGTAATTTGCCTTGGGCTTCTGTTGACTTCTGTGTTCGTGCTCAGTTAGGATCCCTTCTCTTGGCAGATCCTCACTTCGATAAGCTTGCAGCCATTGATATATTGCTTGGTGCAGATGTTTGTGCTCGTGTTGGTATGAGTGGGTGGTTGGAGTTAGGACAGCATATGCCAGTAGTCTTGGAGTCCAGGTTGGGATGGGTGTTATTGGGAGAGTGTCCAGAAACTGTACCAGAGCCTCAGCCAAGTCTAGTCTCAATGTTTGTGGGCATGGATGATTCACTGGATGCCATCCTGAAGCAATTCTGGGAAACTGAAGAACCCCCTAATGTCACTCAAAGGCCTCCTGAAGATGAGTTTTGTGAAAAGCATTTCATGAATACTCACTCACGAGAAGATACAGGGCTATACAAGGTTTGCCTTCCATTTTAGCTCCAGTCCCAACCGTTGGGAGACTCATATGAAAGTGCTAAACGTCGATTCTGTTCCCTCGAAAAGAAACTCTCTGCACAACCTGAACTGAAAACCATGTATACAGAGTTCGTTGGCTGACTATATTCAAAAGGGCCACATGGAACCATATGTCCCTTCGGGTAAGTCATTGAAACAGGAACACACAGGACCAGGGTGTTTCATAACTCATCATGGGGTCCTAAAACTGTCTAGTTCAACAACAAAATTGAGGGTTGTCTTCGATGGCAGTGCAAAGACATTGGATGGCATTTCATTAAATGACATATTACTTCCAGGTCCTAAATTCCAGAATTCCATTAATGAAGTAATCCTAAGATTTCGGCTTTACAGTGTCATCTTCTCCCGCGATATTAAACAAATGTACCGACAAGTGTTGGCCAGTGAGACTGACTGGGCATGCCAACTCATTCTCTGGTGCGAAGACCCTTCTCAACCGTTGGAAATTTACCAGCTTAATACCATCACCTATGGCCTTTCCCCTTCTCCCTTCTTAGCAATTCGTACACTGCGTCAACTGGCATCCGATGAAGGTGAAAGGTATCCGTTAGCTGCCAATGCCCTTGAGAATCACATCTTTGTGGATGATGTCATAACAGGTGCTATGTCATTTGATGAAGCTCAGGTGCTGAAAAATCAACTTGTCGAACTCTTGATGCGTGGTGGGTTTGAGTTACGTAAGTGGTCGAGCAACCAACCCCAGCTCTTCATTGATTTGCCTGCAGACCATTGTGAGAATCCACGAGTACTGGACTTTTCATCGGGTCCAATTGTGAATATCCTTGGTCTGTACTGGAACTCATCAAAAGATTAATTCTCATATCGTATAAATATTCAGTCGGGTAGTCCCACCAAGCGTTTTGTACTGTCACAAATTGCGCGCATATATGAGCCAATGGGTTGGCTCACTCCAGTGACTGTTTGGGCCAAAGTTCTGATGCAGTGGTTGTGGACACAAGGGCTTGGTTGAGATGATCCTTTACCTCAAGCCACTCAAACTAGGTGGAATCGCTTCATGGATGGCCTTACTGATCTGGAAACAGTGTCCCACGCTTCATTTGTGTCGATGCTGTCAGTGTGGAACTACACGGGTTTTCCGATGCATCTGAGAGGGCCTTTGCTGCTGTGGTATATTTGAGGAGTATGAATGGCGAAGGGAAGGCGTGTGTACAATTGGTCGTGGCCAAGGCACGTGTAGCACCCTTGAAACAAGTATCTCTTCCTAGGCTAGAATTGTGTGGGGCTCATCTACTGGCTAAATTGATCTTCTATTGTCACAAATTCCTTAGCCAGCATTTGCATATTACTGCAACATATGCTTGGACTGATTCCAGTGTTACTCTGGCCTGGATAAAAACTCACCCCTACTTGTTGAAAACCTTTCTGGCCAATAGAATCTCCCAGATCCAAGAATGGGTTCCCTCTCAGTTGTGGAAGCATGTGGCTTCTCAAGACAATCCGGCTGACTGTGCATCTCGTGGCATTCTCCCTCCAGATCTTCTGTCTCATCCACTTTGGTGGCACGGTCCCAGTTGGCTAAGTAAACCCCAGGAACAATGGCCAAAGTCCACGGTAGCTGATAGTACTGACAATCTCCCAGAGCACAAGTCTTCTCAACTGGCTTTGGTTAACACTCATGAAGTCCCTGTTGAACTCCCTGTCTTTCAACGAGTTGCTACCTGGTCTAAGTTGGTTCGAGTCATCGCCTACGTAAGGCGCTTCGTCCAGCGGACTCGGAAAAAACCATGTAACACGGATTCCTTAAGTTTCCAGGAATTGGAGGAAGCTGTTCTTATCATTTGCAAGTTAATTCAACACACTTACCTGCATGAAGAACTGGAATGTCTCAAGGGAGGAAAACTTTGCTCTACCCGAATTCAACGCTTAGCTCCTTTTCTGGACTCCCGTGGAGTGCTCAGGGTGGGCGGTCGATTATCAAAAACCACCCTGAAATTTGTGGTGAAACACCCCATTCTGCTTCCCAAAGATCATGTAGATCATTATCAGCTTAAATACTTACATTCCGCACTACAATTACTGCAGTCTCTGTTGGCCCATAAGTTCTGGATCTTGTCAGCCCGATCTCTCGTTAGGTCCAGAGTTTTCAAATGTATAAGGTGTTTCCAATGTCAACCTGTGAACACCCCTCCCCTCATGGGTGAATTGCCTGCTGGGAGAGTTACGTCTGCTGGAGCCTTTGAAATAACTGGGGTTGACTATGCTGGGCCCTCACCATCAGACTCAACAAGTTACATAGTTGCACAACTCAAAAGGCCTATCTGTCAATCTTCATTTGCTTCGTCACCAAAGCCATTCACGTCGAAGTTGTAACCAATCTCACTGCTGACAGTTTTGTTGCTGCGCTAACACGATTTGTGTCAAGAAGAGGACTGTGTACTAACCTACACTCTGATTGTGGGACAAACTTTGTAGGTGCTGCCCGACAGCTTCGGAAGTCTTTTGCTGAACTTTTCAAATCTCCGCTTCTCGAAAACATCTCTATAGATCATTCTATTAATTTTCATTTTCTTCCCCCTGCAAGTCCTCATCAAGGTGGTCTGTGGGAGGCAGCAGTGAAGTCAGCAATATATCACCATCGACGAGTCATTGGAGAACAGATTCTTACCTTGGAGGAGCTAATCACATTATGCACAAAGGTGGAAGCGGTCCTAAATTCTAGGCCGTTAACACCTATGTCATCGGATCCAACAGACTTGACTGCTCTCACACCTGGGCACTTTCTTATTGGCCGCCCCCTTGTAGCTGTTCCAGAGTCAGGTGATGATGACAGTGAGTCCCCTATCTGTCTCTCTAGAAGATGGAAGCTCGTGAGCGCACTCTCAAACCAACTGTGGAGACGTTGGTATAGGAAGTATTTACACCACCTACAACCTCGTGGAAGGTGGCAGACCAACCAAGCAGACCTCTCCGTCGATGAATTGGTGCTCGTTGGGGAGGAGCGGGTGCCACCATTGGGCTGGTACTTGGCGAGAGTGGTGAAGGTTTACCCTGGAGAAGATGGAGTGGTCAGAGTGGCTCAAGTGCGCAATTCAAGAGGACTACTGTGCCGACCGGTCTATAAATTGTACCGTCTGCCCTCCCAGTAGTGTATCCAGTACAGAGTGTAAATAGTGGCTGTTTCAAGATACTCTTTCACCTTGTTTTTTTTTTTTGTGTAATTTCCTGAGACCAAATTGAGCTGGTCTCGGTGGGCGGTATGTTTGGTAACCTTACTCACAGTTACCAAGCATTGTGGAACTATATTGTGCATCTGTATCCTTCCACCGGAAGGAGTTCCTCCTGCCCGTCTGCTACTGAGAAGCAGTTCTACTCAAGATGGCGATGCTGTAAGTGGTGTGTAAAGAGCATAGATCCTTGCTTGTCCGATCTTATAGAGTGGATCTGTTCAGAATTCTCGTTACATGGGGTAGTTTGGCGTGGTGTTAGGAAATCTTACACACTGAACGAAAATCCTGACCTTTCCTTTAATTTTAACACATGTCCAAATAACATCACAATACGTAGTTTTTTATTATGGACATTTAAAGTTGGACAGCGAAAGAAAGAAAATGTACAATACACCAAATAGTAATGCAAGGCTGTAAAATTTTAATAATGTCTTGAACTTATAAAGCATCACAGTTACAGAGTTTGAGTTTATTATATGCATACACTAAAGTTTTTCGCACTCCGGCTGGCAAAAATGTAACAACACAGCCTCAGCCGGCTAAGATATTCCGAAACATGTCTATTGGATCCATTACAGTACGCTGGCCTTTCTAGGTGGATGATTTTATACCATCTGTTTAACTAGAATCTGCCTAAACAGGAGTTTCGAAAAGACCGGTGTACATCCTTTTCCATAAGGGGAAAACTTGTCTACCATTTTAATCTTGAAATACACAACTGCTGAATAATTCTTGTTATAAAAAGTACAAGTTATTACAAATATGTGCTGGTTCAGTAGAACCCTGTTATAATGAACCCTCCAACTGTATAACATTTTCCTGGTTATAAAGATGTTCTTATGAGGTCCCTTAAAATTTTTTACAACATGAAATTAACCTCTTATAAATTTTTCTCTTTCATTGTGTGGACATTTTTGAGCCCTCCAGAAATGTTATAACAGGGTCCTCACTCACTCACCTATGCACAACCTAAACCACTGGACCAAAAAAACATGAAATTATGAGGGTAGCTTCACAATAACCTGTAGGCACCATCTAAGATCTCACATTTTTAAACTAAAGACGCTGGGTTCTATTCCCAGTCTGGCCCTCCTGATCTGTTTTTCCGTGGCTTCCCTAGATTACACCAGGCAAATAATAGGATGGTCCTTGACAGTGAGTGATGCCTTACCCATTCATGTCACTTGTGCAAGTGTGTGCACCATTATGTAATGACCTCATTATCAACAAGGTGTAAAATTTATTTAATTTAAATGCAATTAAAAGGCCTTCGTGTCCTGCACTTAGGTTGCCTTGCTGTCAGTTATGTTTATAAAATGCAATGTTTTTGATAAGAATATCAACATGTGTTCAATATGTCACTGTATCTCGACACAGTAATGTATTTTGTAAGACCTGATAAAGCAGAGCTGTCTAATTTACATCCTTTTCAAACATCTTGTCCTAATTAAAAAAAATACATAATATTAATTTCAAGTAGGATTTTTCTAATTTATATATATATATATATATATATATATATATATATATATATTGTAGCTGTTATTCAGTGTTGTAGTCTCAAAATTTTCAGTGCCAGAGCTCTAAATTCACCCATCCGCTCCAAAGCGGGGAGTCCAGGAGTCCTCCCTCTGGAAAATTTAGATTTTGAAGTTGTAAAATAAAGCTATTTTGGCAATTTTACTGGCAGAGATAATAACAAAATTGCTATCAAAGGTCAGCAAATTTAATTAAAATTAAAACACCCCGCTCCACCCCCACTGTATCACTGCTGTTATTTGTAACATTGGAATTGGTAATCGTAACCAATGTGATGATTAAGTTAATTATTTTTTATGGATGCGCTATATTCAGCAGCAAACCTATTTTATCTCCCAAACTTACACATTTTTCTGTGGGATGGCCTTATGATACAGCATTATTCCACCGTTTCTGTTATATTGAAGTTATAATATATCAGTGTACTTAGTTTTAAATGAAAATGTTATACAAAACCTTGAGAATGAAGCATTTTTGTACAAGTTTGGTTATAGAAAAGTTTGTACAGTAGATTCCTGGTATAATATTTATGTTTATCATATGTTCTCCTTATAACATGTGCTATTTCAGTCTTTCAGTTTTCCCATACAACAATGCTTTATTTTTGTGCCTAAAACAACATTTCCTGCTTTTAAAATTAATTGTTGCTCAGGTAGGCCTATGTTCACAAGTGTGGCTAATTTTCCATAACAGTAACTTATTTTGTAAAGTAACCGAAGCAGTTGCATAAAGATAACAGGGAAAGCTGTTAATGATTGGAAAAATATAATAATTTTGCATTACTTATTGTAATCCAGGCGACATTCTTAACTCTACAGAAGACAGGTGGGGAAGTCATTTAGTATATTATATTTTTATGACCATTACATAGGATTAATATTTTTCAGGAATAGGCCCTACAGTCTATAAAATAATTAGATACCATTACAGAAGTACCTAACTTATTGTTCACGGTACAGTGACATTAAATTTTACTTTGCATAATACGTATTTGATATGAAATTACTGATTCATGCTTAAAAAGTGTACATGCATGCCACTTTTCCTGTCAGATATTCAGAAAAATGTTATAACCGGGTTCTACTGTACATATTTGTGAATACTATGCACTTTTTTAGTGTCCTGTACTGTGTGTACGTATCATCTTTATGTGCACTTATGAACCTAAAAGAGATATTTATTGTCTGCAGATGGTATGACTCTGGTGCAAAGTAGTTCTGATTTTGTCCGGACCACTACTCCACTGCCTGCCGAGCCTTTATCCAAACCTTATCCCAGTCAGTGAGTTCACCAAAAAAAGACACCATCCAGGCCAATCTATTCACCCAGGAAGGCGCGCTCGCAGAAACTGGCTAGCAAATGGAGGTGCAGGACAGTACGTTTGAAGAGGAAGCTTCATGAAAACAGTTCAAAGATGTCATGCGTTTGTTCGTGACAATCATTACCACAAAATTAAAAATATTCATGGAGTTGTTTAAAGCACAGAAGAATTCCAGGTATTCTGAACGTTTGAAAAGTTTTCCACTGTCTGGCCATTTTTTAAGTCCAAAGACATATAAATATTTGCGGACTCATTTGCCTCTTCCAATGCCAAGGCTTTTACAAAAATTGTTATCAAAAGTTTATGTTGAAGAAATGTCTACAAATTAGGTAACAAATATTTTGAAGGTAAAAGCAAGTGAACTGAGTCTAAGGGACAATAACTGTGTTGTGTGTGTAGATGAATCGGCCCTGAAGCAGCATCTTCATTAAAATTCTGTAAAAGATGAAGTTGTGGGATTTGCACGAACCAGAACAGGAAGCAAACCAGAATTAGCTACATCTGCTATTGTTTTCATGGCCAAGGGTTTGTTTCAAAAGTGGAAACAACCGTGTTAACCTATAACTTTGTTGCAGATTCATGCCCCTCTGAGAAAGTAAAGGAAATTCTGTTTTCTTTAATTCAGAAGCTGAAGGAAATTGGTCTGATAGTCAGGGCAGAGATATATCTGATATGGGGTCCAACTTTTTACAAATGGCTAAGTTACTGTCTGTCACACCAGAAAAACCATATTTTGAACTGGATGGCCTGAAAATATTTTATTGTTTTGACACATCCCACTTAGAAAAGTCATCACGAAACAACCTCATCAACCACACATTTCATTTTGATGGTAAAGTGGGATGTTGGAAAGACATAGAGACAATGTATTTGCAGGATAAGACACGTTCCAGCAGACTGGCAAGAGAACTCACAGACAGCCACATATATTTGAATGGTTTTTCGAAAATGAGAGTGAAATTAGCAGCTCAGGTGTTAAGTCATTCTTTTGCAGCAGCCAGTAATACAAGTGTTGCCTTGGGTTTACTTCCTGCATCTGCCTCTGGCACTGCTCAACTGTCGCAAAAGTTTGACATCATCTTTGATTGTGTTAACAGTTCATCTTTGAAGTCTCCAAAAAAATACAGATTTTATCTGACAGAAACCTCAGGTCATAAGGAATTCATATCCGAGTTCCTTGTTTTCCTGGACCGTTTGGTAGTAAGGAATAGTTTAGGCAAAGATGTAACCAAAACTATCAAGTGTTTATCAGGTTGGAGGATTTCATTACGTGCTATCCTTGGTATTTGGGAAGAAATGAAAGCAGAGGAGAATGTTCAGTTTCTGTTCACCAGGAGACTGAATTAAGATGCATTGGAAAACTATTTCTGCACTGTCCATCAACAGGGTGGCAAATGTGACAATCCTACCCCCTACCTTTACTCTTGTATTTTCAAGAGATTGCTTGTACAGTTTGAACTGCAGGGCTCACCTACCAGTAATTGCATGTGGGATTCGGACAAATGGATTGTGAATGTTACAGATCTTTCCCAAAAAGTACTTGTTGATGCCAGTTCAGCTCGACTTGTAAATTCTAGTCTTTGTTGTGTTAATGCTCAAGATTACCGCCATCTGAATTTTCTAGAGCAGAATGCGTTAGGTTACATTTGTGGCTACCTCTTGTCTAAAGCTCTCATTCGACATTCATGTGAAGTATGTGAAAACTATGCTCGTGCTAACGACATTCTCACTGACGGCTCACAATTGTTATGTTATTTCTGAGCATATGAAAGTAATAGTGGAGATTTTGGAGCTTTGATGATGCCGTGCGAAGATTTTGTTAGTTTCATAGAGAAACTTGATGAATTGTTCCAGCTGTTGTTTGAGAAGCATAAGGCATCTGTTGGCATTGCACATACCATTTTACAATCATTTGAGTGTGTTGACTTCTGCCATCATTGTCCTAGTTTTCCAGAATCATTTACTGTGAAGCTATATTTAAGAATGAAGATCTACCAATGTGTGAAACGGTACAACAGAGAAAGTTATTTTGAACGACTACAGAAGAAGAGAAAGAACAGGAAAGCTAATAAAGTTTTACACAAGTAATTGTGCTTGTTCTGTGTATTTGTGTATGTACTCTTGGGTTACAATTGTATGGCACACGCTCCAAATTTATATTACTATAATGTAATCTATTGTTGTATTGTATCATTGTTACAGTCTCGCGATATACTTTTGACCTTTCATACATTGAATACTACTGTAATAGCATTGCACTGATAAATGTGTCTGTTGAGCATCTGTATAGGCATTATGTAAACATGGTTCTGAATTCATGTCAAGTAATTATTGCATTTAATCTATTACTGCACAAACTATGTTCGTGCAGTATGTCATCATAAACATTAAGCATTTTACATTTAGAGCCCAATATAGGCTATTATTCAGCAATACAAATGTTTGTCCTGCCATTCCAATGTTTCCCTTTAACATATCATGATGTCTGTAAACTAATTGTTAAATTTGTGATTTTGGTGATCATTTTTCATAACTTGATTTGTTAAATTTGAGTGATTTGGCTTTTGTTACACATCTAGTATAACCGCTAGGAAGTGTGTTGTTGAACACACATAGAACTTGTTTTCAGTGATAATTCGTTATTTATTTTGGAATTTGTGTTTATTACCCTTTATTTGATGTTTGTTTCGAAGCATATTTGTAAACATTTTGCACCTTATGTAATGTTTCATGCTTCATTTATGTTTTGGGATTGAAGTACATGAATGCTATCATTCAGTTAATCTTAATACAGGAAATGAAGTGTCCTGACTCACTCACTCACTCACTCACTCACTCATTCACTCACTCACTCATCAACACACAGCCCGAACCGCTGGACCTAGAACCATGAAATATTGAGGGAAGCTTCCACTTGCCCTGTAGGCACCCACTAAGAAAGTATTTTTCGAAATTCGATAATTAAAGGGGTGAAATGTGTTTTAAAAGAATCCTTGATATCTCTTTAACCGGGAATGCTATCATAAATTTTTTAACTTCATAATATTGCCCAAAGAAATACGTATCCGCAAATTTTTAGATTTTGCGAAACTTGAAAATTAAGGGGGTGAAAAGCCGTAAAATGTGTTTTTCATTAATCAGTGATTTCTCCTAAACCATTTCAGAGAGTGAGGTGATTTTTTTTTTTTAATTATGCTTAAGTAAATATCTAGAAAGTGT
The DNA here is from genome assembly GCA_003012365.1 of Medauroidea extradentata. Classification (NCBI taxonomy): domain Eukaryota; kingdom Metazoa; phylum Arthropoda; class Insecta; order Phasmatodea; family Phasmatidae; genus Medauroidea; species Medauroidea extradentata. The sequence continues at coordinate 8,674 of PNEQ01095710.1, read as the reverse complement.
TTTTACAATTTTTCGAAATTCGTCCTTGAAAGCTCTTAAAAAAATAAAACATGTTTTTTAATTAATCCCACTTATCTCCTAAACCAGTGGAAATATTGAAAAATTGTTTTTGCTTTAAAATAAATCTTACGTGAATATCAAAAAAAGTAATTTCTGGATTTTTCGAAATTCGTCCTTGAAAGCTGTTAAAAAAATAAAATGTGATTTCAAATAATCATCTATATCGCTGATACCCGTTGAGATATCGAGATAATTTTTTGATAAGAATGAAGCTTATGTAAATATCTACAAATCAAATTCAGGTTTTTATGAAATTCGAAAATTTAGTAGGTGAAAAGCAGTAAAATGTTACAGTCTCCCGAAAACAGAGAATGATCACGGAGAAATAATTCAACAGTCGTTTCTTTTTGCCAACCTTCTCATAAATAAAACCTCTTTGGACTGTAGCCACTACATACGAAAGCATTATCATGGCATGCCTTTAACATTCACTCAGGTATTGTATAAAGTTTGTGGTGTGGAAGAGGTGGGGTTACGGGTTCGTATTCCCGTGCAAGACTTTGCGATGGGAATTACTATGACATCATACGAGCATATTGCGCGCTCTCTTTACACTGAGCTAAGACAGTTAATTATAGTTCACTGTTATTGAGTACGCTAGCTGTTAAATGCCTTCATCACATATTTTATCCCGAGTTACTGTTTGCATTACATAATTTCACGTGGGCAACGCCACAGCCGGCCAGCTAGTATATCAATATTTTCTTGTTAGTTTTCAACATTTTATTGTTTTTAAAATAGTCATGTGTGTACATATATCATGACTATAACAGATGTATTGTAAATAATATGTATGTAACTGTAAGGTACTTTGAAGGGGCTAATTATAAGTTTCTACCACATTTATCCAGAGTGATCTTGGACATGTTTAAAAGATCTCGTAAGTTATGCTAGGAAAAGGGAACTTAGTATTCAGGCAACATATGACTTGTTAGTAGAAATCATTTTATAATCAGGCCTAAAATAGACTTTTCCTATGAGGGTATGAGACAAGTATACATAGTTTCAGATTGTTAGTTTAATATATCTCATGTCTGAGGTCTTTTTGTACTATACATTCTGTGAAACTGAGTACAAAATTTGAAATATTGTAAATACATTTTCTGGGTGAACATGATTGGGGGAAGGGTTTATAGCCCCCCAATTAAACCCTCCTGGCTACATTTCACAGCTATAGGAATGATGAAGGCTGGATGATCTTTGTTTCTTTTAGAAAATTGCAGATAGACATATGGTATGTATTGTTGAAAATAAAATAGCCAGTGATACTAAGTCAGCAGGTTTGTATTTCAGTTTTCTGTGGTCACACTGAAAGATATTTGACAAATTCACACTTGAGTGTACAAAATAATTATTGATATAATTACAGCAGGATAAGTATTCACATGGCTTGCACCCTACTGAATTCAATATGAGATATTTTTGGTGTAAAGATCTAGAGATGTGATGAGGTTTGATGCCTGTTTTGAAAATGACTTTTAAAATGGCTTGTGTTACTGTTTGTAACTTTGCCCAGGCACCTACATTAGAACCATGTTACAACTTTTTCAGATGGCCTGAGATAAAAGTGTTCTATGCAGCAAAAATTCATAGTTTTGTGTTAGTTGGGACTGCAGAATAATTGTCTAGTTTGTGTACTTTTTAAAACATTAACCAAACATAAATTATTTATACTGCCCGACTCATCTTCTGCAGGTTCATGACTGTCATCTAGATCACAATATACTGTACATCCCTGTAAAGCTTGCTTACATTCTCGAGAAGTATCTTTTGATAAGATCTCAGTCATATCGTAGAATAGATAGAATATATGTGCACCCAGGTGGAAATATGCACTTGGGGTACGATATCCTGGCCTCGGGGTACCCTCCTTATTTCATATTTATATTTTACCGTTAACTTGAGGTAGTAAATCCATTTACATGCAGTGTATTTTAGGACTGATTTCAAAAAAGTTCTCACTGTACACCAAATACATACTTCAGTTTTCTGTGAAGAAAGTAAAGTTGGTTAGTTAGTAGTTACTTCCATTAGAGTGCATCAATTTCAAAGGTCATGAGATTTAAAATGATCCTGTAATGAAGTTAGGTAAATAATTAGCATTGGCAAACTATTCACAATTTGATCAAGAGAGTGACTGTGTGTAGCAAAAATTTTTTCCTGTAGGATATTAACTAGAAGTTTAACTACCTAACACCTGTTTTTATAGTGTTATCAGTCTATGTAATTATTTAGATCAGTAAACTCTGTCCATGAATCTATATAATTTTTCCTTCATCTGTAATTCATGTGAATGGGAAGGCTAATTGAACTTTTAATTGAAGTTGTCACCCCTCAGTTAGGTTGGAGAGGAAATTGGCTGATTATTAAAATTTGTGGAAGGTGTAAGATGAAGCGGAGATGGTGTTGGCTTGCAAAATGGGCGCCACCTAGCAGTTTGCCCGGCTAGGACAGTGTGTTGTCGATTCAGGGTGTGGTTTGTTCGGCTGGCGGTCCTCTCCTTCCTGCAGTGGTGGATGATGATGTAGTTGATGGCTACAACGTGGAAGCACTCAGAGAAAACTAGCTAACTCACCACGTGGGTTCTTTCGGGTCACCCACACAACCCCTTGCCCTAGCACTAGAATGATAGTCAGCTCTGACACGTTATTAAATAATTCACACAGACTTACTTGGTTAGCGGTGTTTTATTTGCAACAACACAGGTAGCACGTTACAGTGGTCGCCACGAGGTCACGCACACAATAAAAAATACACTTTCACTCTCTCGTTAAACTGCGTTTTAAGTTGGCACGTAGGCCGGTTCAATTAAATTAGTACACAATAAAGATGAGTCTCTAGAGTAGAGTCCTGGTAACACTATGTCGGAGGCGGCCGACGGCCGTATATGTAGATTCCTCGGCTCGGACGCGCAGGCGGAGAAATTAAGTTGAAGAGCATAGGCGATAAGCGCACGAGCTAAATCACGAGGTAAACGAAGAGGGCGAAAAGATGATTAGAAAATATAAATACCTATTGCAGTTACTATCAGTGAAAACAAAGTTGAGAGCCCTCTCCGGGAATCACGTCCTACCTCGTGGCCGACTTACGATGAACTGGGCAGCAAAGATGGCGTCGTGCGTGCTCCTAGCCGGCAAGTACGTTAAAGTTCCGTTACGATAATGAAATGAAATTTAGGTGAATACAAGTACAAGTTAAGTGGTGGTGAGACATATAAAAATAATAACAATTACTGGTGATGACAAATTACTTAATTGACATACCTTTAAAATTAACATACAACAAAACACTGACCCTGAAATGTGTGACCACGTGGCTGAATAAAACTAACAAGACTTAATATTAAAATGGCTCGTGCTGAAGGCAGGTTGATTGCTGGCCGTAGCTCAGTCCTCAGTTTGTTAATATTAGTTTCTGTTTACGTTAATAAGTACTTTATGATTAGCGGTGAGGTTGGTGGTGGTGGGGCTTTGTGACGTCACGTGGAGGCGGCGATTCAAACACTCACACGTGTCGCTGGCACACGACCCCGCACTAACCGGCACTGGTGGAGTTGTGGAAAAGGGGGGGGGGGTCCAGAGCACACTGAGAAAACACTGCGTCACGGTCAGGACGGGCTTAGCTTCCCACGCCTAGGGCTTGGGACGACGTCAAATGCCCCCACCCCCCTGAGAAGCCCGTCCTTGATCTGACTGTGGTGTGGTTGCTGGCATACCTGGTTCTACGGTGAGTGCTGTGGCTGCGGCTCCGGACTGCTCCCTGCTGCTCGGCTGGTGTGTGACGGTGGCTGTACTGGGGGTAGTCACGTCTTTGCGGCTGTGGTCGTCTACGTTGGTTGCGGCGGCTCCTCTGCTGGTGTTGACGGTGAATGATGGCTGCGATGCTGGGTGAAGTGTCGAACTGGTCAATCTGTGTTGTGCTGGAAACGGCATACGGTCTTCTGGGAGTAGTTGCCCCGCAGTGGTGAAGCGCGAGTGGGTGGCCGGAGCACTACCGATTATCAGCAACGGAGCGGAGCGGATCTAACGTCGCGTTGCTGGGAGTGTCTGCACCATGATGAGTTGAGTGATGAGTAGGTGGCAGGAGCACTACCGATTATGAGCAACGGAGCAGAGCGGATCGCGCGTCTTTGCTGGGAGTGTCTGCACCATGATGAGTTGAGTGATGAGTGGGTGGCAAGAGCACTACCGATTAGCAGAAACTCATATGGCGTCGAAGCGCAGCACAAAACAGACGTTGCGACGGTGTTGGCAGGTGTGATGAGGTTGTTGTTAGCAGCGTGGCACGTAGCTTCTCCGAGTATGGTGCGTGTATGCACTGCGAGTGTGGCGATGCGTCATGAGCACTACCGGCGGTGAGACAGCTGACGAAGACAGAAGTGTAGCACAAGACAGCAGACGACGAGAGCGTTGAGACATGAGAGGGCGTGACTACGACTGAATAAAGTTAAAATTGAAGTGATGATGTGGTGACATTTGGTGGTTAGTATTGGTGAAGTTGGTAGCACTGGCACATAATCGACGCACTGCGAGTTGTGCACCCATTGCGTGGCACTATCGATTACGATCGAGAAAGTTAGCGTAATGTAAACAACATGAAAAAAACGTATGCCTCACTTTAAAGTTAACATGGATTAATGAGCGATGAAAACGAGAGAATGCATATAATAAACACAGGCACGAAGCGTCCAGTTACATCGCTGTAGGCACACTTGAAAACGTTAGCACTCATAATATTATGGTGACTAAAATAACATTGATTGGTGTCTGTTACATCGCCGTGGATGCGTGAAAAAACAGTTTACAGGTGAGGCGGTGAAAGTTACAATGTTTATAAGCGTAGCACTGACTCACTTGCATGACGAGATGTGGGGGCGCACTGTTTGGTACCTCGTGGCTTTGTTGACGTCCGTAGCTGTGACGCTGCGCAGTGTTGGAGAGGGGTTGGGTGGCGAGAGGTCTCCGCAACAGCTGCGAGGGAAGGGAGTGTGTACTCTCCCCATCTCCGTCTGCCAAGCTCATGGCGGTCAGCCGACTGGACGGTGCCCACAAAACACTGGCACAACGAGCGGCACTTATATGGCTCGTGTGAACCATGAGTGGCAAGCGTGCACTGGCAACACTGTGTGGGATCCACGTCGCCCAACAAGTACGTGGCCCGTGGTCGCTGGCAACGGTCACACGACATCGTCCGTTGTTACATACCTCGTGTTAGCGCGCACGTGCATGGCCAGCAGGTGGTGGCTGATGTCACAGAGCATTGTTGTTGACCAGCCGGCTGGCTGGCTGGCGCGTGGCCGGTCAATGCTGGCTGGAGGGGGGCGCGCTGACGTCACAGGTGCGGCCGGCAAGGAAAATGGCTGCCCCGGAAGTCCCAACCACGTGGTGTAGCGTTGTCTCTCAGTATGCTGTGGCCCTCGTTGCAGCAAGATTTTTGGCTTAAAATCCCGCCAAAGCGTTGGGCGCCATTTGTCACCGCTCAGTTAGGTTGGAGAGGTAGTTGGCTGATTATTAAAATTTGTGGAAGGTGTAAGATGAAGCGGAGATGGTGTTGGCTGGCAAAATGGGCGCCACCTAACAGTTTGCCCGGCTAGGACGGTGTGTTGTCGATTCAGGGCGTGGTTTGTTCGGCTGGCGGTCCTCTCCTTCCTGCAGTGGTGGATGATGATGTAGTTGATGGCTACAACGTGGAAGCACTCCTCAGAGAAAACTAGCTAACTCACCACGTGGGTTCTTTCGGGTCACCCACACAACCCCTTGCCCTAGCACTAGAATGATAGTCAGCTCTGACACGTTATTAAATAATTCACACAGACTTACTTGTTTAGCTGTGTTTTATTTGCAACAACACAGGTAGCACGTTACAGTGGTCGCCACGTGGTCACGCACACAATGAAAAATACACTTTCACTCTCTCGTTAAACTGCGTTTTAAGTTGGCACGTAGGCCGGTTCAATTAAATTAGTACACAATAAAGATGAGTCTCTGGAGTAGAGTCCTGGTAACACTATGTCGGAGGCGGCCGACGGCCGTATATGTAGATTCCTCGGCCCGGACGCGCAGGCGGAGAAATTAAGTTGAAGAGCATAGGCGATAAGCGCACGAGCTAAAACACGAGGTAAACAAAGAGGGCGAAAAGATGATTAGAAAATATAAATACCTATTGCAGTTACTATCAGTGAAAACAAAGTTGAGAGCCCTCTCCGGGAATCACGTCCTACCATGTGGCCGACTTACGATGAACTGGGCAGCAAAGATGGCGTCGTGCGTGCTCCTAGCCGGCAAGTACGTTAAAGTTCCGTTACGATAATGAAATGAAATTTAGGTGAATACAAGTACAAGTTAAGTGGTGGTGAGACATATAAAAATAATAACAATTACTGGTGATGACAAATTACTTAATTGACATACCTTTAAAGTTAACATACAACAAAACACTGACCCTGAAATGTGTGACCACGTGGCTGAATAAAACTAACAAGACTTAATATTAAAATGGCTCGTGCTGAAGGCAGGTTGATTGCTGGCCGTAGCTCAGTCCTCAGTTTGTTAATGTTAGTTTCTGATTACATTAATAAGTACTTTAAGATTAGCGGTGAGGTTGGTGGTGGTGGGGCATTGTGACATCACGTGGAGGCGGCGATTCAAACACTCACACGTGTCGCTGGCACACGACCCCGCACTAACCGGCACTGGTGGAGTTGTAGAAAAGGAGGGGGGGGTCTGAAGCACACTGAGAAAACACTGCGTCACGGTCAGGACGGGCTTAGCTTCCCAGGCCTAGGGCTTGGGACGACGTCAAAGTGTATGAAAAAATAATGCCTTTGTAAAAAATTTTTAATACCACATATTACAATTAAACTGACAACATTTCGATGTTGGTTGTGTATTTCAATTCCAATCTGTTATTTTAATATGTTGATTTTGATATTTTAATTGTTAATCCCACATATTTTATGTATGCTTTTTCAAAACAATTTTAGCGTCCTCCGTATTTCAGTACTGTGTACCCTGATCTGTAAGTCTGCACGTCTATCCAGGTTATAGTGCCTTTAAATAGGTACATCTTATTTCTGTGCAGTTATATGTCAAAACTCTCTGCCCATACAGATATGGAGATGGAGAAGGTGCAGAGAAGGGCAGCTAGGTGGGGTGCAAATAAGTGGTGGACACAGGGGGAAAGCGAGGAGGAATTCAGACCATCAGTAAAGGTGAGAGGTCTGGGGTGGGGCAGACTGCAGAAGAGGAGAAAAGTGGAGCGGCTGGTAAGGATGTTCAAAGTGGTGAGAGGGGTGGATGGGTGGGTGGGTGTTCACAAATGGGAAACACGATAGAGAGAGAGAAATATTCAGGGGAAAGGGAGATCATAAGTAGAAAATAAAGAGGGTTGGAAAGAGGATAGAGAGAGGAAAAAACACTATAATGTTGAGAATGATAAAGGAGTGGAATGAGTTGGGGAAGGAAGTAGTTAAGGTGACAAAGAGCAAGGGAGTTTCGGGAAAGGTTGATGGGGTCGACGAATTGAGAAGAGGTAGGTTAAGTCAATCCTTGCCACAGGGCTGTAGCCCAATGGCAAGAAGAAATTGAATTGAACTCCCGAGTTTGACTGTTACTTGACATTTCGAAGGTTGAATGAATTTTTGATTTTGGGATTTTCTAAATTTTTGGTAATGTGAATGTTTTAAAATTTTTGTGAGAGCTTGTCTCTCTCTTTGATTATTTTTAATTATTTTTTAGCACATTTCCTGTACATACAGTAGAAGCTCAGTATACCGCGCTTCGATAAACCGCGCATTCGGCTATATCGCGGGGTAATTCATGTCCCCCAAGCTAATGTACCAAAAACTTCACAATCCTACTATGTACTTCAAAGGGACGTTTGTTTTGCCGGTCAAAAGATCAAATGAGAGGGGCGGAGAAGGACAAAAGGCAGCGGACAGGAAGCGGTAATGCACATCTTCAAAGCTTGACAGGCCGGACGTGTTTATTAGTCCCCAGGAGTCTTGACGTATCGCTGTGCGGCGGTGCGGAAGGCATCTTGTTAGGGGTGGTAGGAGCGGGCGGGGGACGCATTGCTTGGAAGGGGGAAGGGGCAGAATCTGGCGCTAGTGAATTCCTAGCCGCTACGTGGGTGGCACGTGATAGTCACAGCTGACGACACACTAGCAGCTGCCAACAAGAATTTATTGCAATCAGTTCAGTTTTTTATGTGGTGCGATGTCGCAGAAAAGAAAGGCTAATTCGGTGAAAGACAAGTTAAACATTATCGACATAACATAAACTACAGTAGTTTAACAATTAAACTGGAGTACTGTATTACAGTCAGCCCGCCTTATCCGCGGTTTTCACCAACCGCGGTTGAAAAACGAGGGAAAAAATGTAAATTTAAACATGAAATCCTTAAGAATTCGTATTTTAAAAACCAATGTTTCCTGCTTAAGTTTGCATTTTTGCAAATATTCATTAATTCGTGAGTCACAAAAATGTTGGGTCTTTGACTATAAGTGATAATGTTACATTACCAACACATATGATAGTTCCTGTTGATGTTCAGTATTTATATGTTTACTATGGGTTATCTTGAGTCCAAGCTGTTGTACACTAGGAAATGTTAA
>PNEQ01095709.1:0-18724 GCA_003012365.1 Medauroidea extradentata | reverse complement strand
TCATCATGTTTCGGATGTGCTAGTAGTCACGTCCGCCGCCCTCGAAGGGTTAAGACGCAGTTGGGACAGGTATCTATGACGTAGGTTAGGCGGGATTCCCACTGTGAGCCACCCGGGCTTTGAATCATCGGCCAGCCCTCAAGGTGTTACGAAACAGCCGCCGACCACTGGCCTCCAGGAACATGGCACGCAACAATATCATATGTTCAATGTTTGGTCACCCATTTTAAGGCGTTTCCCGACTATTGCGATCCCAAGTGTCTTATATCAAATTTCTTGTCTCAGTGTCGCCTATCTCCCAACATTAAGTTTAAAACGTCATTCATTAACATCCTGTATACAGCACATACATATAAACACATACTTATGGCAAAATTTGCCTGTCCACGACACATAAATTTCCGCTGCTGTTATCAGTTTAGTCGTGAGAGTAAAGGGAGTGTTTGACGGTCACGTCGTGTTTCCTGGGGATGTCCTCCGTTCAGCCTCCCCCTCCCCCCAGAAGACATCACCCCACCCTCTCGGTTGAGTGATGGGCAAATTGCCACCTCCTTCCTTCCTCGCCGCTGCTGATGTGTGGTGACGTTCCTCATATAGGCGGCCAGACCATTCAACACCTCACTTTCACCTGTAGCACAGACTAGATAGTAATACAGACGTGAAATGACGTGTCGGCTCGTTTGATACAGGCGAACTTGGCCGCTTATTGGCTGCCTGTGACCGTTGCTACCAACTGCGTGTATGTTTGATTCCTGCATGTTATTGCAGGTTACATATTGGCCTGGCTGCCAGCTAGCAGGGCTGCCACTTTACGCTGATTGGCGGTAGGCATGTTTCTGGTCGCCATTTTGCTGGCGTGTGAGACTGAGTTCGCTGCCCTACCAACTATTTCACTTCTGTATTACTAAATATTCTGTGGCTGTACATTATCACCGAGTTCAACTTGCGTGGCGATAGCTTTTATATCACATCAAAGCGTGTTTTAATTTCCCACTAAAAAAAAAAATATTCAGTTACCATTAAATGTGGATACTTTGGCTACAGATGTAACATTGACCGATTCTAAATATTCAATTTGGTGCCGTTTGGTGAAGAATTGACTGAATGGGTCAAGCTTAAGGGCTTCAATACTTAACTATACAGTAGGTCATTATTTATTCATTAAATATCCTCAAACAAATATGTTAAGACAGGAAAAGCTACCCCTGCAGTCAAAGTATACACATTTGACGGTACCTCTCAAATAAGACGTTTTATAACATTGATTACTACGAAGAGACCATAGCTCTGCGAATTTATTTTGATCACATGTTTAACCAGTTATCGTAGGGCTGACTGGTTTATAATTCTGTAACACTGTCATAGTTTGTACGAACATGCATACTCTATAAATACATACGTACATACTTGGCTACTTACTGTACATGTTTGCATATATTCTGATGCTATTTGTATTATGTTTGTTGTGTTATTATATTTTGTGTATCTTATTCTGTATTGTGCTTGACAAGTTCCGTAACATATATGTTACATGGATGCTAAATGAATGAATGAATTATAACGAGAGTAACTATACCCTGAAAATGAACTTTAAAATTTCAATCATTAAAATAAAATTAAAAAAAGAATTACTTACACCGTCACTATTTTGCGCTATTGAGTGAGAAACAAATTAATGTTATTGATTTACATTCAAAGTAGTAATTCATTAAGAAAACATTAAAAAAACACATTTCCGGCTTGAGTTTTTGATAGGATACCACGATGCAAAATTAACACTCTTCGTTCTGAGTCACCCTTTATATACAACTTACATGCTATAACACTTGCAAGTCAACGTTATACAGGAAGAATATAGAAACCATTGTTGCAACTCATTGTTATACAATGATCATACACCTCCAGAGTTGCGACTGAACATTATACAACAACCATACGAGACCAAAGCTGCAGCTGTACGTTATGAAACGAGCATACAACGTTATGCAAAGAAACCAACCGAAAAACTAAGATTTTAAACGTAACAAAGAGGGGGAAGGGCTTATAGCACGCCACGCCGGCACGTATTCGAGGCGGGACTCAAACCCACGACCAACTCCTGGGTAAGAAGGCAGGTACGACGCGCATAGAGAAGCAACAAATACAGAACCACGTACCGCATGTAACAGCTGACGTCTTGGGCGCGGGGGGGGGGGGGGGGGGGGAGGGGTGATGGTTGGATGAGTTACAGAGACGATCGTAAACAACGACGTAACACGAAGGAACAGAATCAAAAAGAAACGTAATGATGAAGGGGTTGAAGCTGGAAGAAGATGGTAAACTGTCGCCAACATCTCTTCCCCCACTGCCCCCCCCCGGGCCGGGCTTGTGGTATTAAATTATGAGGGTGGCAGAGGGTTAGTGCGGTGATGTGTACCAACTCGTGCCAGTGGCGATCGACCAAACACAGATTTGTGAGGGGTGGCTGGCCCTCTCCCCCATAACCACCACACACAAACTACCACCCTTCCCTTCCAAATATTCACTCCCTCCCCCTTCTTCCGCCTACAACCCTTCGTGGCGCAATAAATTACACCACAGAATGATATCATCCCCTCTCCTCCGGGAACACAGTTTCTATATACCCCTTTCCTGCTAGGTTTTAAGGCTGTTCGACGACTTCTTACAATAGCAATGTTAGCCTCTGTAGCAATGGCTGATATTATTAGGCATTCCAAGTATTAGTAACTTTCCCTTAATCAACTGAATATGGCATGTCCTATATCCTGGTACAATACATAGTACGTTCTTGTATGTGCCAGTACCAAAAATTCGCAATCATAGGCGAGCGTTTTTATTCTAAAACATAAATATACGTCATCTGAAAACCGAAAACGCCTTAAAATTAAATTTTAAACGCCCTAATTCAATAAATAACTCTTTATTTACCTTGTGCCATGTCTGTCTTCTCCACTTCTGTCATTCATTCTGGTGAGGTGCAACTGCACACTACACAGCATGAAATTAAAAATCATACAACGTTAAACTGTAACTAAGTTTTCTCTAATAGCAGTACAACAGCTGTGGAATGGTTCTAATCAAGTGTGGAGTGTTAGTTTATGGCCCAGCGAGAACCTACGTAAAAGAAATATGTAATCATATTTAGATGGCCGGTGAAGTAGGTACTTAACACAGCTGCCAGCGTAATAATACAAAAGCAACATACTAAATAAAATAAAATAAATAATGTTATCAGGGCTTCTGAGCCAATGGCATGCACTAACATGTACAATTAAGAAAGCGGGGTGGTTTAAATACTTCCAACATTGCATTCTTTTTTACTTAAGCCCTCCTTTTGATCTGTTTAGTTTGAATGAACGCTTATTTAATAATTCCACAGCACAAAACACTCATTAGAGAACTTGTACTGCATGAAATTAACTTTGAGTTACATTTTGAACTGCAGGCGGGTTATTTTCAGACGCACACAAGCTAACTTACTTTACTCTGAATTGTATATATAAGTCAGCCTATACGTATAAAATGTTCAGTAAAACATTGAGCAACGTATTTCAGAATTGCAAGAATTGATTTATGGGGCACTATAAAATATATATCTGTAATATTGACAGAAAAAGACAGAAAGATAATGGGAAGAGGAATAAAGGAGAAGAAAGATGTTAGAAGGTAAATGCAACTAATTAATTATTGTTGCTCTACGACACTTTGTGGGTACATCAGACGAAGAACTCTTCAGAACTAATTTTATCACCAAAAATTATGCAAATAGAAAGGGAAATATATGTAAGTAAGGGATTTTACGATACATTAAGAGTTCATTGTGAGATAAAATCTGCAATAATTTCCACAGCGAGTATTACTGGCGTATTTATTTCTAGAGCACAGAAACTGCCAACGGAGCTATCATAAAAAGGTCATTCGAGTGGGTTAAAACAAAACCCTTAACATAAACTGAGCAGAGAGAAGACATAGGAAGCAATGTGTTCCTGTAGCGAACCAACAGTTGGCAACACTTCACCTCACCAAACTACTGTGCGTCATCGCCTTAAAGGGACTCCCAGAGCGTTTCTTCAACCCTAGCTGGCAATCTGCAACGACGTGGAATCACAATTCCCCTCCCCCTTTCCTATCGGCCCTTCGCCTTCCACGACGACAAACATGTCCAGGAAGGGGTGAGGAGACCTGCAGCAAACAAACGAAAAACGACACGAGCCACCCGCGAGAGCAAAAAATAGATAAAAAAAATCACACACATTTGGCCCACCGATAGCATAGTGCAGATCGCGAAACAATTTACTTCCGCGGAATTTCCCAGGGAAATGAAACGACCGCGAGATTATTTATCCACCCCCATTTCCTCCCCGCAAAACCACCCCTTTCTTCCTTTTTTCTATCAACTCGCCGCCGTCCTACTTGGGGCCAGACCCCACTGCGTGGAGAAGGGAGGGGGAGGGGCGCAGGCAGAAAACTCGCGGTGGAGACACGGCAGTATTTTTATGTCGAGATACCACACGGCATCCTCCAATACTATTTATATTATTACTCTTCCTGCTCCTGTCTGAACTTTTCTGTCAGGCTGTTTCGACTCCATTTATTTATCGTAAAATCCTCAGTTTCCCTCGTCTGGGGAAAAAGTAAAAAGTAATGGAAAACGATAAAAAAAATATATATGCCAGGGGAATGGAGTTATTCCCCGTTGAGATGATGCATGGCTAGCACGAGTCGGTTAATATCGGCCTGAATGGCTTTCTGGTGACGGTAAAACATTATGGCCATTATGGAGAAGCGCTTTTCTTATGGCAGAACGAGACTTGGAAAAATTGTCCAAGTTAACTTCTGCTACAGTCTTAACTAGCAGATGAGATTTTCTGTCAACAAATGTATCTGACCATGTATTGGTGCACACTGGTGCCAAACTTATGACACATACCTATTTCACTGTTCGACATTGTTGCTATAGAATTCTTTTTTTGTGTGACTATTACACGGGATCACATTGCACTGGTCTATTAAAACACAGTTGTTACGATCATTAAAAATCCTGTTTCAGATCTCTCCAACATGCTGCGAACAACATTTTCCGAGGAGTTATATCTCTAAATCTAGTACCTGTGCGAATCAACAGTGGAGTTGCCAAATAATTATTCCCCCTATAATTTTTATTTTTCTTCTTCGTAAGGTAAAATAGTTTCCCTGTCAGGGAACGAGATTTCCTTTCCTTAAAAAGTATGAATTTTTAAAATTGCTTAGTGCTTTGTAAAGGTTGTATAAGGTATTTTACACCATGTTCAAAATAATGAATTATTTTCTAATCATTACATGCACATTACCTTCGCTTTGGATTGCCCAAAATAATATATTTCGCCTCAAATAAAGTATAATATAAGAAACTGCTTTCAAATACACCAGCAATCCATATTTACACATTCTGCCCAACAAACACACCCGATCCTTTATATTTTCAGAAAATGAAAATAATCTGCACACTGCCTACAGTTGTCTTTGCTGCTGGTTTTTCCAACAATAAAATGAGTCCACTCTACAGGGGCTGCTTACCTTGGAACCTTGGGGCGAGCATGTCTATTCGTGTGTCAACTCGTGAATGTGAACTTCAAGCATGTGGTAAGGTTCATTATGGCACATCAAACACACTAAGCTGGCCTTTCAAACAGTCTCAATGGACTTAAGTCCAACTACATAAGGCTAAGGAATGGATATACACTTCTAGAGAGGAATAAAAACCAACATAAATAATTAAAACATTTTATTTTCTATAAACAACACACAAATAAAGTGTTCTAAGTATGGAAACATTTTTATTTCTGACTAGCATGATTAACCAACTATTATGTAAATCATTTGCAAAATGCCTCTCCCTAGAATATTAATTCTGAAGTGAACTATTTATTAGTCAATGGTTTTCTTTCAAAACATTAGTATAAAAAATCAATTTACTATAATTTCGAAACACTACTTACAAAAGGCATTTATTTTAATTAAAATTAAATAACACCAACGCAACTCTGATACCCTTCGAAATGACTACAGTGATGTATCCAAGGTATATCTTGTTGGTAATAACAATACATTCCACTCCTCCAGTAGCTCGCTCATTAATGTACACGCTGGATATTTTACGACTTTCCTTACAAACCAATTGCATCACATAAAACATCTCGGCGACAAGCAAAATTGGAAAATACCATCATAATGAGTGGAAATCAAATACTCATACGTGGATGTAACTTGGGAGTTAGCAAAGAAGACACATTTTGTGGATTATAATTTCTGCTTGTACTGTAATTACATTTCTCACTTCCACACGTGTACAACCTAAAAAAACACATGCAGTAATTGAAGCTATCTCTCAGTTATGATGGCCTGGAGAAGCGAACGTAGAGGTGTGACCAAACACACATCACCTCACAGCACTCTTGTTGAAAGCAACGTGGACACAAGTACTCAGACGAGGATTCGAACCATGGACCTCCAGTTTCCTGAGCTACTGCTCTTATCAAGAATGGACAGTGTGAACAATCACACAGTCACCAGCTCTGCACAGACATGACTAAACTCAAGACTTGCACTGGAGTGGAGCTGGCAACCCCCTACCTCCCCCCTTGCAATCTTATCACTGGCACAACACAGTAGACTTCCTCTGAGGTGAAGCAAGGGACAGTAGACATAGTGCAATTATACACGCTACGTCACAATAAGTAAATATTCACACATTTCCAGTAGTTTGTCACAGATTAAATCTGCTGACCTGATTCCATCAGGAATCACTAAGAAACTAGCGGAGATTGGTCAGATTAGCAAGTGGCTGATGCAAGGAGGAATACCGACTGCAGCAGAGGCACAAAAAGACAGACGGTAGTGCACGAGCAAGGAAAGTTCGAGGCCATTTGTTAGAATCCTCGTTCGTGTAAACTGTTTCCAACTCAGCTTCCAGTTTATGGTTGATATCTATCAAACATGTAAAATTGATTGCTGTCACCAAGCTGCGAAACAATGGTTTTATCTTATTTAAATAATTTCAAGAATACGTTTCTTTTTTTGAAACTTCCAAATATGCATTCTGAAAAATATAATGTAATTTTTACCTTCACTTGTATGTGATGAACAAAATTATGTAATTAGAAAGCAAAAGCAATGTTACAGACCTATTAGTCATAACAAATTTTTATTTTTACGATTAAACTTTTCAAATACTATACGTTGAAATTTCACACATACAACAAATTAGAAAAAAAAGTGACACATTGAACTGTACAGTATGTAGTGAGACTACACATTCTAACATATTTCTTCTCATCCAAAATTTTAATTTACAATCTGTACTTCAGCATGAATAATTGAAAACCACCCAATATTGCTGAAAAAGTAACAGCAAAATAATCTGATAAATTACTTTAGTTACTCTTAACTCAAATCCTAAGACTCTTTAGAGAAAACATAAAATGTATATTTCTTCTATAAATTAGATTTATGATACATTCTTTGAAATAATACAAATTATTATATACAGTAAGCTAGTAGATGTTAATCAAAGCATCAAGGAAAAAGTAAATTACGTACATGCAAAAAATTAAATAAGACGTACATATTTCAGCAGTTGAATTGTGATCTTGCAAATTAAAAGCGAGAATAATATTATAAAAAAACCTGTGTTTAAATACCTGGCAAGTTAATTACATCAACAACATAACACACTGCTCTATTTAATGAGAAGTTATAAATTCTGTGTAGGAGATCTTATTCATGACTAGCTGCTTATATCAGTTGAAAATGAATGCACTGTGTCGTCTGATGTATAGCTATACATACTATATGTATATATCAAGAACAATTTACCACCTTAATGAACTATTGTTATTAATATGGAGCATTTTAACATACAATAATAACACTGTATAGTAGCGCAGCATAAGATTTTATACAGGCTATTTACGGTACAGCGAGTACTTGTGAAGATTGTTTCATCAAGAATATATATTACTCTCTCTCTCTCTCTCTCTCTCTATATATATATATATATGTGTGTGTGTGTGTGTGACTTAATCTTCCCAATCTACACACTGTGTTAATTACTTACAATTATGGTATGTACGTAGCAAAGAGTTTAGCACAAGTACTCAGTCTACAGTGAACAGCTTATGCCAAAATCTCTTTTCACTGGCCAACATAATTAAACAAAAATGTCATGATTAATATAAATTAGAAAGATAATTAGTAATGACTGAAAGAAAGCAACTACTGAGCGAACAATACCAATAATAATAACAATTACAATGTATAGTTACAGTCATATTTTCACTCAACATTATTGAATACACAACACCTGCTAAAGGACTTGCACTAAACTGTCTCGTATGTTTGGTTCTATTCAAGACACCTGCAAGTCTGTACGTGTCATGTACAACAAGACAGCCATTGTCTACAAGCCAATACTTGCTCACAAAAGTGAATACAAAGTACAAACCATTCAAGCAACAACTTATGTCATCATGACTGTTCACATGTGCCACTCAGTTAGAACTCTCTGCAAACACAGTACAGCTCACATTTGAGTCCTACAAGTGTGTGTGTGTGTGTGTGCGCATGTGCAGTGTCTTCTTATCAATACCTTGATATTCAACCAATAAAGGAATATATTCTTGGTCAACTTATTAAATTCTAAGTTTAAATTAACACCCTGCATTCTTATGAATACCAGTAAAGATAATTAAATGTAAGCTGTATTGATTTTAATAACTGAAGAATACAAAAAATCAGAACTAATTATAGGACAGTAAAAAATTCTATCACAGCTCAATAATGGGTTTCTTGTACTGATTAAACACATTGATTGATGTGAACATATATATAAAAAACAACAATTACTTTCCATTCCATTTCGTCTATCAGAAACACTACATACAATAACTGAGCAAAAAAAAACAAACAAATTATACTGACGTTAGCAAACACTAACGAAATAACTTAATTTGTATATCACATATACGTATTTCCTTGGTTTAGCCGTTGATGTAACCAACCAAGTTAATGTTCTTCGCTCCAGTTGCAAGCTCCCAATTTACAACTTTGTCTCAAGAATCCAGTGCACATTATTAACAACAGTGAACGATGATATAAAGGAAAACAAGGCTGAATATATTTATCAAATTTTTAGGAATTTACATAACCAATACTTGAAATAAAAATTGCAGAAACAACCATAAATGCTCCCGGGTTACCTGAACTATTTCCTGTTAGTCCATTCACTTATAAAAAAAATATTTTGGCGAAGCTGTAAAAATTTACGACACAACAAAATATGAGTAAAATGGAAGAAACCAAACGACAAAACAATCCATAGAGGAAAAAATTTCCAAGAAAAAATTATAGTCTACACAACAGTTTTGAGGATACTGGGTATAAAGTAATAAAGAGAGAGAAGAATGATAAGTCCTCATACAGGTTCTGGTATCACCAACTACATTACAGAATAATTCAACCTTGCCAACCTTTGTAAACTGAACTGTCATTTCCAGTACTTAAAATTATTGCTTTCCTGCCATTACTGTATACTTGTAACTACTGTACCATTCTGTTGTAACGTCACTCAAATCTTTACAAACACAATGAAGACACATTAAATAAAACTGTACAGCGTGGCCAACAACCTTAAGCACATGTGGCTCCATTGAAATAAGAAAGATGTTAAAATTAGGAGCAGAAACATTTTGCATGTGCACACAGCAGATCCGTTTTGACAAAAACTCGCAAAGAATTAATTTTCACATGCAATAAAAATTGTACTTTTAGTAGAAAGTATAAATATAATGGTAGACATTAACAGACAGACAATTGCAATGTCACATTGTACACACTTTCATTGATCATTATGACGAGCAACAGTGCATATGAGAACTTTTCAGCTCATTAAGGACAAGAAAAAGCACAGTAATTTTCAGCGACAAGGTTGTTAATTAGATCAAAACCGAACAATTCTATTTGGCACATGGCTTTAATGTAATCTTTGGAGTTGAAAATTATGCATAACTTTTAACTGGGTGTATCACAGTACCAACACCATTTTGTCAAGACAGTATAAATTACAAAGCATAATTACAGTATTTCAATTAGTGACATGCATTACGCACAGCAGTAATGGCACACAAATTACGCACATGACCTATGTGATAGCTAGAATGTTATACTATTTTCTTTTATGAGTAACTGTCTTCATTTGCAATTGGTTGATGTTCAATAATTTTGTTAAGAGTTTATGAAACCAATACAGCAGTCATTACCACTGAAGCATACATACATTTATGAATGCTGTCACAGAAGCAGGAAAAATGTTTCTATTTACGAACAGTAATATCTTTATCTCAACAAATATATAAGACTAAACAAACAATAATCACTCTTGATTAATGAAATCCTGATGCACGATGATGAAAACATCTCTGTCCTGCTTGCATTCTCACATTTATGGGAGTGTTAAAAATATGCAACAATACTCTTGAATAAATGCCAATATTAAGTCACACCTGATGGGAATGCAATCCGTATACAGCTTTTTCCCAAACTTAATGCAAAGGAATGCATGCATGAAAGTCGACCGGCGGAGAAATATTGCCATTTAAACTAGCATTTACATGTTACATTTTAACCTTTTGATTTGTTACTACACAACACTGAGAGATAATAATTGAGTGATTCGTCACTAAACCAATGTTCGTACATTCAGTGCCAACCGGAAGAGGTCCGCTCTGTCACAATCAAATTCTTCCATATTTATCATCGTACTTCTAAGTTCGCTTATTTTTTCGTATTCATGAACCACATCTGAACACTAGGTTTAATAAGCAGAGGCTGACAAGCGAAACATTATAATATTCTATGTACAAGCAATAATTCTCAGCATATTTCACTTGACCTTCAATTAGAGCTTAACTTCTTCTGTGTTAGTATTGCCATACAGAAACGTACAAAAATATCGCAGTATTTACAGCCAAAGACAAGGTAGAAATGCCATCTTTCACAAAGGCTTCTCGCATACAACACACATATTATGCTGTCCATGCTTTCTTCTGTCACCTTACCAAGTTCACTTTGATAATCACATATGATGATAAGGTTTGATGTGGAAAACTCATCCAAGATAGACGTTGTTCCTTGATATGAAAAATATAAACAAGACGTTTTTAAAAATACGCTGAGAAACATGTAAACTTTATGTTTACAACAATAATAGAGAACAAATGGAAGTAAAGAGAAACTCTCTTAGCAACTATGGATGTGCATAAATTTCTTAGAAGATTACCTTTAATTGTTAAAACATTTATTTTGTTCAGTAGTATTATAACATATATCAGCAGGGAAATAGTACCTATGTACAAATATATTCTGCTCTAAGGAAATGCTAACAGCAGCAACGCCTAAAAGTCACAAACATAATGTGACTATGTCCTAATCCGTCATGGATAACTTTAACATCAGTATTACAATTCACGAACACACTGAAACTAGTTTACAACCAAATACAAACAAAAATATACTCACCATAAATAAAAATACTTAACATACTGAGAAAAAAAAGTGAGATTTCATATGACTATAAATACCGTAAAATTAGGTTACTTTGCACGCCTATATTACACATGTTAATCATGTTTGCACCGCCCAGTTAATTTAGTTCTAAGTGGGAATTCCAAGATACTTGTCACTCTAAAGTGTTCATTATTACAGCCGTGACTGATGAAGTTTTCAAAAATTTGAGATTCTGCAAACCTTTATTTAAAACAAAAATAAGTGGTGCAAAGTAACCTCAAGCATAGGCAATGTAACCCCACTTAACCATTAAGTGTAAATAAAAAACATATATAAGTCACTAAAATTAGCACACAAAACCAAATCAAAATTAATAAAAAATACTAACACTTACCTGGCACAAACAATAAAAAACCAGTGACATGCGTCACATAACAGACTTTCTGTTTCAATAGAGACCTAATGAGCTTGTGTGTGTGTGTGTGTGTGTGTGTGTGTGTGTATATATATATGTCATAAAGTTATTTTGCCAACAAAACTTCAGTAACGGTGAATATCAACAAACATGTTCATTCTCATCATGTTCCACTGCAAGATAGTTTCAAAGACCTAGTGTATGTGAACTGATTCTCAAAACGGACCAAAAACAATAATAAATATGTTCGATGATGCAGCACCTGTCTTGGATCACGACAATTTAAATGATTCACTATTGACAATAATAGTTTATGAATAAATGATAATAGCACAAACTTAAGGATCACCTAAAATATTTGAAATAAACCCAAAGGGACAAGAGGAAATAGAAATCTTTTGCTAATACTGTGCAACATTAAAACAACAATTATACATATTTTGAAAATTAATAAAAAAAAATATAAAATCAAATTAAAATCTTGGTAGATGGATCGGTTAGGTAAAATCAAGTCTTATTAGGGAATGTTCTGAGTAGAGGCTACATCTGTTGATATTAGTCTCTATCTCTCTCTCTCTCTCCCCCCCCCCCCCCCCCCCCCCCGAACAAGATGGGATGTAAAGGACTCTGCCTACCAAACTTGTAGTCACTGAGTAAGTAAATCTATTTTAAAACAAATTACTTCTCGTGATCTTAGCACTACTCCTGCAACCAGTTAGAACTATAAATTAATAGTTTTTCATGAACGTACGGCATTGCGAGTGAATGTTGCAGAGTTGTGGAAATACCCCACAATAAAACAAAAAACATGAAGAGAAGTCAGTAATATCTGTTGTCTACAAACATGTAACAACATACATACAACTGAGGACAGGAATATAGTTGTATCCAGAAAGATGGCATTAATATAGGTCATTCAGGATAAAGTGAGCACTAAAAATTTAACCTTTGAAAAAATCACTAGCCTTTACTGCATATACATCACCACTAACAAGAGTTACTGTACTGCTTGTATGGTTGGTAGCGATTTATTGTACGTAGTTCCGTGTATTTTCCTATTCGAATACAACATTAGTGAAAGAACATATGACGAACTCGACCTGTCTGTATTAAATATACTTCAAATATTTATTTATGCTCTTATAGCCATTTCTACTTACAGCATAATTAGACTCAATTGGCGTCAGCACAATGTGACTGTACCGCCGGCCTCAGATCATCTTGCACGTTATCGCTTGCTCTGCGCTTCACAGTTCAAAATTCCACCGACAGGTGGCATCAGAGTTAGGATTTCGCTGCTTCGCCAAGTTGCAATAATTTGCGCGTGTTTGTCCGTTGTGCGTGTAAACACATTCAAAAGTATTGAAAATGACTATGAATATCATTGCCAAATGATGTGAAGCCATTGGTATCCTGTAAATTACGTTTTACGTTTGCCAGCGTAGAAACAACATACTATTTACTTCACACATTAAGAAAAAACGTTATTTATTGTTTCTGTTAAGTGGGTCGTCGTTGTTCGCGGCAGTAAAACTGAACGAAACTTGAATTCTTGAATTGCGTGTGTCATGTGTGTTTTAATTGCCGGTTAAAGTTACAAACTCAAATAAACTATGCCCGCATTTACGAGATTCGTAACGTCAATAGTGCGTGTTGTATCATTTAGTCGATGGACAAAAACCAGTATTATAAGATGTTAACTCGCAGGTATTTATAACTAAGATTATTTATTATTATATAATTCAGCCCCTGTGCATTTAATGAGTAGATATTGTAGTTAAAATGTATCGGAGCAGTATACTGTACATGTAAATATTGCACGACCCTATGTGAATAAAAGCACGTGGCAGTATTATGTTTACATTTGGCGGAACGACATAAACTGGCAGAAAATAGAAATTAATCAGGGTTTTTTTGAGTGCTCACTTTTTATTCCGAATCACCTATACCATAAATTGGACCAATAAAAACACAAATTAATTTCGGGGTGGAATATAGATGTTTTAATAAGAAAGACGACACAACAAAATACAATAAAATAAAATAACAAAATAAGGTGTACGAAAACTAGCGAAAAAAATGTACGAGGACAAAGATGCCAACTGAAATGACCACAGACACGAAAAAAACTACACCCAGTCATAGACGGTAAGTAGCGAACCTCAAAAGATGCGACATTTAGGGAAGTGATATCTGATGTGCTCTGCTCTTGTCCAGAATTGTACATATGTCATGTGTTTTTTGACAACAGCAAATGCTAGCTTCAATTTTTTTCCTTTTTGTTTTATTGTGGTGTTTTTCTGAAAATCGACAACATTAGCTCTACAGTGTCATATGTCCACAAGTACGGTTGAGTTGATATTAATTCTCAATGATTCAATTTGAAATATATCTTTAACTTAAAATGAATATTTTTCTAAGTCAAATTACTTAACAAGTAATAATACAAAAAAGGACAGAAAAATATTCATCCACAGCTTAAAAAAATGTCATGGATTACAATGGCAGGATTTCCCCCCCCCCTCCCAGAAATTTCATGCAGAACACAATAGTTTGAGTTTTCTTAGAAGTTGATCCATGCAGAAATAATTAATTTTAAGATCGGTCACTATTTAAACTCTGTAACTACAGACTTGGTAGGCCGAGATCTTTACGACTAATCACAATTTTAAAAATTAGTATACAATGAAACCATCATCAAACCGTGATTATTTGTAAAAGAGAGAGCAAGCATCCATTTCATATGGCATCTAAACTTTGGAAATGACTGCCGGCACGTCCAAAATGCAAATCTCGCCGAACACAAGGCTCACCCATCCATTATGCGGGACAGTAAAGTAAGCCTAATTGGGTTGTGTGATGGCGAAGGTAAGTTTTAACAAGCGGAACTCTCGCCATCAAAGACGGCGAATCATCATTAGTATTACTGGCCAGCTAGAGGAGATGGTAATAAAGTGAGTAACGACCACAACACGTATCTTTGATCAAACCATTCTGAAGACGAAACATGACAAGAGCTCCCTCACGACCAAGGATACATCAAACCAGATAATACTTATCAATGCAGGTTGGCAAGGACTATGCCAGCAGGATGTGACACCTGTAAGTCATTAGGAACAGCGGTCAACAAAGGTCCAAACACAAGCAACAGGCGCTGCTGTTAAGACTTAGTGGACCTGCTGCCTGAGCCCTGATGTAGCGTCACATGATCATACAAATAAAAATAAAAATTTATTGTATTAAAAAAAATATAGAATTTTTAAAATTTTTATTTTTAGTTTCAGCATTTTTTTAAATACAAATAATTTTTATTCTTTATTTTTATGAGCATGACATTGTAGCCTGCAATGTCATTATCCACTGTGATTTTTTTTTCAGTTTGGTGTATCAGTTGGTTTAAGTGTGGTCCTTAAAACGGAAACATGCAAAATATAACTTTTACAAGCAATTACACGAAAACTATGAGAGGTAAAAAAATTTCATAAGAGCCAAATTTTGTCAAATTTTGTGTCTAAAATAAGAAAAAAAATATATGTTACAAATAAAAAATAAAAAGATGGTGATGAAAAT
Source organism: Medauroidea extradentata (assembly GCA_003012365.1). NCBI lineage: Eukaryota > Metazoa > Arthropoda > Insecta > Phasmatodea > Phasmatidae > Medauroidea > Medauroidea extradentata. The sequence goes on along the minus strand of PNEQ01095709.1, from coordinate 3,198 downwards.
TGCGGTAAACAGCGCCCTTAACCAGATATTGCAGAACAGATCGCAGGCAGATCAAAAAATTACCATTCGCCACTATCCAAGCTTACTACGTCTTGTCAGTTAAACACAGAGTGTTCCAAAATAAATGGGCAACGCCCTGGTGGAAGCAGGATAGGTATTTAAACGTTGTCTTTAATTAGGCGGGGCTGAGTACTGTTTGTTGAACATATATACAGATCAACATAGACTTTTTATTTAAATCTCAGTGTAGCCTACATTGTCACGGATTTTTTCCTTTTTTTTTAAATTCCCCTAAAAATTATGAGAAAAAAATTTATGCTATCCACATTCTTACTCTAGTTGTAATACTCCCCACATTTAGCTGTAACAAATGGTTCTTGTTCGAAACGATATACGAGACGTGACAGTCCCACCCTGTAACATTGATCTAGTATATTGATGTCGTCGCTCACGTCAGGGCCCTTAACAACTATCTCCCTTATAGTCAAGGGGCCACGGTGGCCGCGTGGCCAGACCTCTCGCCTCCCACCAAGGTGATCCGGGTTCGATTCCTGGTGGGGTCGGTCCTCGGATTATCGCAAGTGGGAGTCGTGCCGGACGATTCAGCTGGTTGGCGAGTTTTCTCCGGGTTCTCCCGTTTCCCCCTTCCATTCCGGCGCCGCTCCATACTCACCTCACCAGCGCTAAAGACCTGGATGCTAAGCGCTGACCAATATCTCTCTCACGCAGTCACTCAGTCAAACAGCAGAAGTAACCAAGCAAGTCGAGACACCTACCTCAGTCGACGGCGGTGGAAGAGGAGGACGTGGAGGAGGGGCCTGCGGGCGGCGGTGGCGGCGGCTGGGGGCGGGCGCCTCCCTGCGTGTAGAAGCCAAAGGCGGGGGCGGAGCGCAGTGGCACAGGCAGAGGCTTGGGCGCCCTACGGGGGCGGGAAGGGCCTCGTATACCGCGGTGAGCCGGGCCCACGGGTCTCAGCCGGGGGCGGCCAGGTCCTCGCTTGAGGGGCGGCACACCGGCAGGCCGCGGGGGCGGCGGTGCCTCGGGGGGCAGTGGCTCTGCACATACACAACACGTGCAACACACTTCGCCTTTGTAAGTGTAACATTCTGTGGCTGCAATACTCCTCATATAAACCCCCCACCCCACCCTAATACTTGTGACAGTTACTACTACAGGTTAGCAAGTACGTCCGTTGTCATCTGAAAGGCTGGGTCTCATACATATATCATACTGAACTGTAACATTATTTTATTTAAACTACTGAACATTTCTTCCAGGGGCGTCATTTCAGGTTTCTCTTGGGGGGTCAAGATTTTTTTGGCGGCAGCGACTTTGTTGCAACATTTTTATTAATTAAGCATATGTAAAATAAGAACCTTTAATAGTAAAACTTCAGTTTTATGTGCTTATGTTAGTATTATTTTAATAACAAAATACACAACAATGTTATATACTTTTCCTGTTAAATCCAGAGGGGCATTTGCCCCCCTCTCCCCCTCCCCTAAATGACGCCCCTGATTTCTTCTCACAGCGCTAGGAATATTTCTCGAGTTCAACTGCCAACATGTTAGAATACATTATCCTGTGTATACCATCTGTCCATTACCTGCTACTCATTCTGACAGCAGACAATGAATGAATAGACGGGATTGAGTATGTATAGGATATTGGATTATAGCATGCAGGTAATTGAACTCGCGAATTTTTCCTAGCCCTATTTATCACTAACAAATGTATTTTGATTTTGTCATCAATTTATATATAAGCATTACCTGATGGATCTGATAAGGCTAGAATATATTTACGATTACAAGTTAACACATCACCAATCACCATGAGAATACGTCATATTCTAAGGATTAATGAGTTTATAGAAAAGTTATGTATATTACTAGAGAGCTATAACTAAATATTTAAAATAAGTGTATCTCGCGACCGAAATAAAAAATAAACAAGAAATGACTACACAGTTTTCATTTACACTGTTTTCGGTAGTATATTTTAAAATCCTAAAACACAGAATGTATGGTCAAACAGTTGTATTGATGTGTTGAAAACGGTTTTTACTGTAAAGCGTAATTTATTTCTTCAATTAAAAACGTAATGTAATTTTGGTTAGTTATCAACTTAAATAAAATGTTATGAAGGCAATAATTAGCTTCGTAATTAAAACAATTGTAAACATCTATGCGAGACTTGAACGATATGTGGTGCAGTTTGTAAAACCCTTGACGACTAGACAGACACGCAGGTAAGACATCTACTTCATGCTGGCTCTTATATAGAAAACTTGGTCCTAACGTAATATTGGTTTAGCACCTGAAGTCATCTCCATAACATTGAACCATTACCGACTGCAGCGTTACTTGCGGGGGAAATTGTCCCTTGTCAAGCTCGTCCATATTAAATTATATCTCCCTAACATGTATTAACACTACCGGAAGTGTTGGTTAGTTTGAAAGTCAAGATACGCGAAGGACGGTTGTCATATGTTAGGAGAACTACACAATGTGGCGCTGCAGCTGCTCTGAGTGGCCTCCATATCTGCGCTTCCAAAGCCTTGCAGCGAGTTAACACTATTTTTTTATGACGAAACTATTCAACGCGCATTATATTTGTATATCTACGAAAGTAACACGCACTTCAAACTATGTCGCTATAGAATTACAAACATCATTTTATTGCCCCTCAAATGGCCAAACATTACTTTTACAGACTGCCGTATCTGGAGAAATAACCGGATTCGACAAACATAATTATAGAAACAAGCGTTAGACTTTGAACTATGCTACACAAATGAAATAATTGCGTCACCTCTTTAAATCCCCATAGGAATAAGGCCAATAGTACAGCACTGCACGGCAGCTGAGTAGCTTGCGCGGAGAGGAGATAATACATGGCATACGTGGGTCAACTCTCCTGCCTCACACACACTGTTATATGGCCTGCCGAGTAGGTCGGTGTTCAAGCTGCAATGAGGCCAGCATTGGGAAGACAGCACTGCACGGCAGCTGAGTAGCTTGCGCGGAGAGGAGATAATACATGGCATACGTGGGTCAACTCTCCTGCCTCACACACACTGTTATATGGCCTGCCGAGTAGGTCGGTGTTCAAGCTGCAATGAGGCCAGCATTGGGAAGACAGCAACTGCACGGCAGCTGAGTAGCTTGCGCGGAGAGGAGATAATACATGGCATAC
>PNEQ01095695.1:0-90574 GCA_003012365.1 Medauroidea extradentata | reverse complement strand
TTCCTGCACAGACCATTGTATACTTCTGTATCGTCAGTTTGGGCAGAATTGACCAGGGGGATTGAGTTGACCGAAAAAAAAAAAGTAAACATATATTTCTGTCATTTACAAAAACATCAAATGACTGATCAGACATTATGATATTGTAAACTTCAATACAGAATGTGCATTAATCATTGTGTTAATTATTTCAACATCTGGCAGTTACCTTCACTCCAGAGGTCAACTTCAACTCATTGTACGGTACTCGCTTCGTAGTGCGCTAATTCGTTAGGGGAAAAAAAGTGATGTTGTGTATTAATAAAACATTTTTGTGTTCAGGCTCGTAAAAGAAAACTATCATAATTTCATATTCGTATCAAACACTGCTCAACTTTCATACTTCAAATAAAATGTCATTTCTCATGTGTTCATTTCGTTGTTTGTGTAAGCGCACTTTTTGTTCCTGTTCATACAATTAATAAATGCTATCTTAATCAATCAAAATAATTCGTAGTGAAAATGAAAACATAAATTATTTCGTTGTAACAATATTTTTTAAAGATACTGCTATACGGTTAATAAGCTTAAACTTTAAAATATGTATTCGATTTTTAAACGTTTGTTGTGACGTGAGTTTACAATTAGAATTTATTGGTTTGTGGACGCACGCAATTTTTCATGTTTTGCTGATCAAACTGGTGTTGCTGACAAAGTAAAAAAAAAACAGACATAAAACACACACAAAAACCCAGAGAAAAAAAAAACAATCCCGGAGGAATTATGTGACATAATTGCTCTGGGATTGCTTTTTTTTCCTTTGTTTTTTTTTATTCAACACAAGTTTGATCAGCAAAACATGAGCAATGACGTATGTCCACAAACCTTTAAATTCTAATTTAAAATAGCTGTTGAATAATTGAATCTTGTTATTTGAATGGTAATATTAAGGCGGTATTTATTGTTTTCTTTTATTTTTCACTTATTTTAAGCAAATTTTCTCTTTTAATTTTATACGTACCGACAAAATGATACATTCATCCAAGCCTCTCTTGAAAACTGTTTGCTAATTGAGAACTTACGCGACTCCTCATTAACACTTTAGTGGAATCAAATCATTTACTACCAGCAATAAAGAAATATCGCAATCTTTCTTGCATCTATAATTTGGAAATACATTGCTGTATTTTGGTAGGTATGGAACGTAACAAGCACAAACTTTTTTTAGAACCAAAATGCTGGAAATAATAACCAGATTTCTTAAGCAACAGGGGAAAAGTTTCTTGGTTTTACCTTAACTTTCACGTTATAGCTTTAAAGCATTCTTTACGGAGTTTTGCAGTGATTTCGAAAATATTTTTTTTTTTTTTTTGCTACCTAATACTCATTTCAAAATTTCGCTGCACAGTTTTGACACTTATATGTTATAATTTGTAGCTGAATTTTTTTGTTGAATTATACTGAACGGTTTTTTAGATTTCATTACCCAAAGTACCACGTTTTTCGTCGTGAAAATAAGCAAAAATGTTTTTTTTTCTGGCGAATGGTACATTCTTTTAAAAAAACGCGCCCACAGTATTGTGCATCGTGTGATTGCACATTTTTTCAAAACTTTTGGTTAAAAAATATTTGAGTTATTGGCACCAGTCTAAAAAAAAAAAAAACTCGGGAACAAGCCCTTAATAATGTTAAGTATCGGCCACAGTTTTTAACAGAACACAGTCCGTGAAGGTTATCTATTCTTCTTCTTACAAAGGAAAATTTACGTCAAACTACCTTCAAAGAGCAAGTTAACTGTAGAAAAATCTAAGCTTTACGTAATACCAACTTAATAGAACTGGTCTGTGTCTTGGACACGGGGTTTGTGGATCGGCACGCTTTTCATGTTTTCATAAAATACTGTAATTATGTAAGCACTATCGTTCAGATCGTCGGTAAAGTTTTAATGAGAATTTTAAAGTGTTTTTTCTTGACGGAAACGCTTATAAATTATTTTCGCAACAATGGTGGCACCTACGTGTTCCATATTGCGTCTATTTATTCTAATTGTTTTGTCAGACATGCCATGATGTATTTTTGTACAGTGAACATTATTCTGTTTATAAGTTGTTTATAAAAGTTGCACAATTTTTGTTTAGACCAACGAACAGTTTTGCTGTCACTACAAACCACTTTGGCATCACTGTTAATACTTTAATACGTTGACTTAGCACATTTATGTTTAATAGTGTAACCGCATAAGAACGTAAAATTGTACCGGGGATATAGTTTTAAAACTGTTGTTATATTTTTAATTTTTTGACGACATGGATTTGTTAATGTTAGATTATTACAATAAACTAACATTTAGATGCAAACATTGATTTAAAAAGGGAAATACGGGGGGGGGGGGGACTAATAAATCATATTTTGATGTATATATGAAGTTCATTTGGAGGTGGATTTGCATCTTGTGTGTTAATGTTACGGTAGCTACTGCCAAATGGGAACTCGTGGTTTCGAATACAACTCCTAGCATGCTTATACTTACCGTTTTTAAGTTATTTAACTTATATTAAGGTTAAATCTACTACAGGTTAGAAAGAAAATGTGTATTGTTATGGGAGAGTTCGGCACAGGAAAAATTTCGCTGCTATATCGCAAAGAGACCAGAAAAAAAACTGTAGTAAAGTTAAATTTAATTATGCTCGGAAATGACAGAATTCGTGTAACTTAATTTTGAAGTCAATATAAACCAATTCCGCGTTTTAAATTGTCCAGTTAACGTATCTTAAAATTCAGGAAAGCTCGGCGATTGGCCAGTTTGTACCCATTAACGATACCAGATCTCAAGTGGCAGAAATTTTCCCGGTGGCAAACTTTTAAAATTGATCTTTCTAACGTAACCTTACATATATGTTTGGTCAACGCACAGAATTGGTAGTTTTGAGATTGTACGTATGCGGGAGACACTATTAAGTAGTTTATTACTAATTAATATGTTTAAATGGGTATTTATTTCCTTTCATACCATTTCAATCCTTTGAGGTAATGGTGAGAATGTTTTACGGCCCTTTAACAATGAAGTCTTAAGAGCCGATGAGGGCGAAATGAGATGAAGGTACTACACAACATCCATGCCCGAGACGGGATTCGAACCCAAGGTCTTTCGCACTATATACCGGCGCCTAACCGATTATGCTATGCAAGCCGATTCAATACTTTTGAGTTTACCTCAACTAACCATTATATTGACGTCAATATCTAATATTATAATAAAAGTCGCGTAGTCTAAATTCACATAGTTTTTTTATCGGTTAGAAAATGTAGTCTCTTCTAGTGTGTTTCTGTGCATGTGTTCTTGTATAGACCATTGAGTTCACATCGCACGTACAAATCAAAGATTTGAAACAAGTTGTTTTGATTCGTTCTTTTAATTGCTTACTAAGCTGCGCCTTAGTTCTGCTGTGATTAAAGGTAATTAGACCAGATTTTTCAGTGAGATGCAGTATTAATTTTTTCTTTTGCCCATTTGGAATAATCGGAGCTATTAATCTGGCCGTAATGGTAACCTGTTTTGCGAACCCTGTTCTGCTTAGCTTTAACGATTGTATTTGGAATAAGATACTGCCAGTTCTTGGGCGTTAAGTGATTAATCTGGTTTCCGATTACATGTTAGCGCAAGAAAAATAAGTACTTATTCTCAGTACATCTTTGACTCACCAGCATACGTTTATCGATTAACGAAACTGACGTACTTTTCGTCTGTGCGTTGTTCGTGATCTTTAAAAATAAGATGTTCGACGTTAGTGTGCTGTAATTATGTAATTTAGTTGTTTTATTATTTTAATTTTACAGTTATGAAAAAGCCCCATTAATTTGACGTTTTACCATCATGTTCTTTCCGTTTTGGTTTTTACTTGTGTATGTAAAAATTTTACTCTGTGTCAAATTTGCTATTGGTCCCGCGATGCTACTTGTAACCAGAGATCAGTCTGACGTAATATGTGTATGGTTTCACATTTTTAATGGCAATAGGGCATGACCATCTTTAGTCTACAGTATTTTCACCACTACAAGCATTCTTGAAGGCGTGTCAACATTGACAGTGGTTGGAAGATGGGAATAACACTTTTTTTCTTGTATTCCAATACATGTCGGATAATACGAGAGAATGTATTAGCTAGCTATGTAAAAGTTGTAGTAGACTAATGTTTAGAAAATGAAATGATAAATAAATAAATAAATAAATAAATAAATAAATAAATAAATAAATATATATATATATATATATATATATATATATATATATGCCTTCTGTAAGCCTTATAGCAGAGAAAATGTTGATAGGTACATATTGTCGTGCAACATTCCCCTTATATTATCGGCTTGAAACCTAGTAATTAAGCGAAGTGGTGAAACACTGACATCGCGATAGTCAGTACAGCTCGGGGTAGAGTACTAATCCGTCCAGCCTGAGTTCATCCAGACGAATGCTGAGATGGTTCCTCACTAGAGACCATGGCCGGTTGCTTCTCAGTTCTTTGTCTGAGCTCGTAGTTCCATCGTCTGTGATTACCTCGCAGAATGCGGCAAAATGAATTCACTACATACTTAACCGTCCCTTTAGTGTAAGGTTAATTATTCTACTACAGGTTAGAAAGAAAATATGTTTTCTTATGGGAGAGCTTGGCACAAGGAAAATTTCTGCCACTAGTTTCGCTTCAATCGCTAAGTGACCAGAAAAATACCAAACCGTAGTAAAATTAAATATAAATAAACTTTGAAATTATATTAGTCATTTAATTTAATTTTAAAGTAAAAAGAAACCGATTTAGCGATTTAAATTATCAACTTAATGTATCTTAAAATTCAGGAAAGCTCTGTGATTGGTCAGTTTGGTGCACTAGCGATACCAGCGCTCAGGCGGCAGAAATTTTCCCTGTGCCAAACTTATAACACTGTTCTTTCTAACCTGTAGTAGAATTAACCTTACTCTAGCGTTATATATTTGTTGTAAAGGTATGTTAGCTTTTTTAAGGGGCCTCCTGACTTGCTCTTCAAACGCGTTGCAGCGAGTTACGATTTTTTTCTACGAAACTATTTAACGCGCATTATGTTTGTATATCTACAAAAATGAACACACACTTCAAACTATGTCGCTATAGTTTTAAAAATTCGCACGTTCACTTGGGCCTCTCATATTGGCCATAAACGGCTTTTCCAGACTGCCGTATCTGAGTAAATAACGTCCGGATTCGAAAAAATACACAACTATAGAAACAAGCGCTAGACTCCACCTGAGTGGCTTGCGTGCAGCTGCGATAAGTAGAGATGGTGAAATTTCGTGAATTCAATTACCTGCATGTTAGAATCAAATATCCTGTACATACTCAAGCCCCGACAATTTGTCCACTAGCTGCTACTCAGTGGAACAGCAGACGATAAACGAATAGACAGAGCTCGCTCGAGTATGCATAGGATATTTGATTCTATCATGCAGGTCATTGTATTCGCGAAATTTCGCCATCTCTAGCGATAATGCATTGCATACGCCGGTCAGCTGCAACCTTACTGCTCCTACCTCACGCATACAAACGCAGCCTATCTAGGGAGGCACCTTAAGGACTAAATATGGGCTCATAGTTCATTGATTAGTTTTTCTGTTAGCTGTTAAAATACACTTTTTATCAGTTGAGGACGTTTTCATTGCCAGGTGTGGATTCGAGTAGTATACAAATTCTGTTATAAATATTTTTGTATTGTAAAAATTGTGTGAGTTTGTAAATGAAATGAAATTGTATTTCGTAAACAGGACATTTACTTCTGTAGTATTTTTGTACTAGGGTATAGCCCCTAGAACTTTAATTGTAATAAACAGTCCTCCACTAATTTGTAAAGTTTATTTTCTCGCGGGCGAAAACGGGTGTTTTAGCAGTCCTTTAGGCATTGTGTGGTTCAGAATATAAAGAAAGGTACTGGTGCAACACACCTTTGCCTCAGATATTTCTTCATAAAATGGTAGAGTCAATACTGAATATCTCAAAGAGGCTAGATATCGGCGAGAAAACATAATGCCAGTTAACTAGCGCCTTATTCTGGAATCATAATAGCGCGACAGACGCGACACATAGGGTGTGACGCGAATATCAGAACTTGTCAGCCAATCCGCGTCGAGGCTTCTGTGGTACCAATGCGACAGAAATTGCAGATGTCGTGCGGATTCCAAATAGAAAGTATTTCTATTTTATTCACGTCGTGGGCGCGACAAAACTAAAAACAGAACGGATTTTACTTATGTGCCCAAATGTTAGTGAAACCGGTGAGTTGGTAGTAAATATTGCATTTATTTATTTCATGAGAAATTATTGTTTATTATAAGCAAATCGTAATCTTTTTAAGAAAAACGTGTAGTTTTGACATTTGGGGGTGTCGGTGGGTATTTAAAATATATTACAAATATAACGGAATAATATGACTGTCGCGCAAGAGGTTAGTTTGTGGTGGCAAGGAACAATTTACATTTAATATTTGTTAAGTAACTTACTTGTCGCGCGGCAGAAAGAAGCGAAGTGTTTGCAACTACGAGGATTTGTAGTGTCGCATCGCGCACTTCGCGCCGCATCTGTGGTGTTATTGTGATTCCAACGTAAGATACTAGGGTGAGGCACTTGTATTTGAACGCGAAAAAAAATCATCCTCTTAGGCGGCCACCTTAAGGGTGCGATAAAATCATAATTTGTATTTTTATGAAATAGTGTTAGTTTTATAGACGATACTAGTGAGTACAGATTACTGTTTCAAGCTCTCCTAGTTTTCTCATAACGGTGCGTCAAAGTCAAAGTGTGCTTGTTACGCTGCCATGCAAATAGCAAAAACTAATTGATCTACCTAAATGAAATAATTCTCTGTGAACTGACATCCCGTGAGCTCTGCAATAAAACATTTTAAAACCCACAACGTAATATTTTGAATTTTTTAAAACGTTCGCAAAAGTACAGAAAAATTTGTAAATTCAACTTTTTTTTTTTAATATAAAAATTTTGCAAGGGATAGTTTCTAAATGTTTTGTTACGTAGCCCATGGCATGTTATTTCACTATTTGCATGGCAGCAGAACATGCAAATTTTTACTTTGACGCACCGTTATGAGAAAACAATAAGAGCTAAAATTGTTTTGTTAGAGGAAACTGTACTCACAAGTGTCGTCTATAAAACTAACACTATTTCATAGAAATATAAAATTATGATTTTATCGCACATGAACACCCTTTATATATTTGCAAGAAGCAAGTTTGCTTCTGCCCCTGTCTCGTGGATAGTGCACATTAGTCCTGACAGTACGTTCCCTTTCACTGTTGCCGACAGTCCTCAATACACAGCGTCGTTGTTCTCCACGCTTAGCACGTGATTAACCGTGAGTGAAACCAAGCCCCTGTCCCAGTAATGAATTTTTGCTGTTTAATTTCGCAGAGGTATCATATGCCTCGTGAGCTTCCTGCTTTCACGTTATCAACCATAATTAACGTGTTTGGTTTGTTAGTAGGAGGTTTGTTGTACGACCTGGCGACCTGCCGCGGCTACTTCCGCGTCGCGCCAACAGATGGCATAATCGGAGCGGGTATGGGTCGCTACAATCACAACAGCGTAATCATACCTTTTCAAGAGTTCTGGAGTGGGATTGTGTTTCAGACTTGTGTTTTATCTGTTGCCCAATAACGTTAGGAATCAGTGTTGCGAGACATGTATGGTGCCACGCTCCAGAGTTATTTTCGTACTGCTAGCCTACACTGAATTATCTGAGGAAATTTATGAGACGAACTAGAAAATTCATGTTCTGCTAAGGTATTAGCATTTTATAACAAGTATTTAAATTATTTTCTGAATATACCGCGTTTTTGAAACGGACTAAAAATGTCTAAAATAACTTGGGTGCATGCAGTAGATAATTAGTAAGGAGTGTAGAGAGTAGATGTCGTTGAGTAAACTCAGAACAGTTCATATCATTTACAGTGCAATAAAATTGTTAGTGACTTGTTAACTATTGATGTATCAATTATCTACTGCATGTGCCCAACTTTTTTCGTTTGAAATCTTAAACATAATTTTATACTTTTAATTTTTAGTCCGTTATAAAAACGTGGTATATTAAAGTTATTTTCTACAAATAGTCATTTTCTGATTTTCAATATTGTTTGTGTGGAATTTTACAACCGATTTTAAACAAGTAAAATTTGTACCGAACAGACAAACAGACGAGAAAGTGAGTTAGTAAAAACGTGGTAAAACAGTACGTATTGTGCCGTATGTCGGGATTTATTTTACTTCATTTGCTCTAACGTCTTCTCTATTAGCTATTATTACCACCCGTCACCAAGATTTGTGATAAATTAATAGAAACTGTAGTGGGACATTTCTTGTATTAACTTAAGGCCATGCTCCTTATTTATACTATTTTTATATTTGTTTTATTCTTTAACGAGAGCAGGTATCACCAATCTGTTTGGTAGTTTTGTTTTAATAGGTTTTTACCATGACACCTATTTTTTTTTCAAAACAAAGAACTATGCGGGTTCGACTAAAAAGTAAATTAACCGAAATTTCGTTAATTACATACTTTGCTTATTATTATTATTTACTGTCTTTAAAAAATTAGCCAACACAGAGAAAATAATTTCAAACTAAACTGTCGAACCTATTTTTGATATTTGCTTTCGTTTAGGCTTTAAAAAATAATATTATTCAGAAAATAGCAGAAACAGGTAGCATGGCCTTAATTTGCTGTGCTGGCATCTCGGCGTACTGTAGCTGGGCAAACAGTAAATTCAGCTGTGGATTTTAATATACAGTAATAGCATGTAATGTTGACATTTGCATTTCAGGTACCTTAAGATTTTATGGCTACATAAATAAATGCTGAATACATCAACTGAAGAACAAGAGTGGTTGGAAGTCAGTATACAAAAACGGGTTTTGATAACTTGAGCAATTGCCGAAGGAAATAATTACCGACGTCCAAATTTTATACATTTAACTGTAGCGCAAGAGATCACGCTAAATACATTACGTCACTTTGTTTTTTTCCTTACTGACTTTTTTTTTCATGTTTATAATTACATTTTATTGATAGCTTATGTATCATACAATCGTAACAGCAAAGTCTGGAGCGCTCGTAAAATCGACACGCATCGAGTCCGGAGCAATGGCAGAATAACGAGAGCAAGTAAAACGGGACCATCCCAAGATAACCCGTCAACAAACAGCACCGTCAGCCATGTTACCCACATGGTAACATTTAGAGGGATCCCACAATGCAGGAATATAATCCAACACCGTGTTGATTGTATGTGTCTTGACCTACACCACTGCGGCCACAGAGAATGTAAATGTGAAATATAGTCGCACGTATGGTGTAAGTGGTAGCCACAGGTACTCTTGTATTTGCGGGTTCGTAGATTTGTTAGTAGCTTGCGCACAAAAAAAGGGGTGATATATGTTTTTTTTTTTCAACCAGAAATCTCCCTTTTCCTATACGTAACACTTCCGATCTGCGTGTTTTTATCTCGGAAATTGGTTTTAAGAAATAACTTGAATAATTCTTTGTAATGTACGGGCCAAACGTTCTAATATTTTCACTTGCTATTGAGTGTGCAGCTTGTGCAATTTTAACTACATTGTCAGTAAAGTGGTATTAGTTGATTTGAAACTTGGCGTTTCTAGATGAAGGCTTGTTATATGAGTAAAATGTTGCGGTTGTCAGTACTATCGTGTCAGGAAAATTCAAAGGCAAACTGAACGATTTCCCGAACATAAAAGATCCTCTGCGGCTATACAGGATGCAAGGAAATTAATAGCCAAAACTCCAGGAAGTGACTGCTCATGAACAAGTAGGCAGACATTATATGAGACACTATGGCTTTGAAAATTGAATTTAAAAATAGTCTTTGGTCAAAATTTCAAAAATGGTTAGGAGTTAAATTACAATTATGTAGATGATGTTAAATTACACTGAGATTTTTAACCTGTAGAAAATGCATCCTTCAAATCTTCCCCTTTCATGAGAATAGTAGGGGTGACCACCCTAAAATTGCATAAATTTATTTTGCCGGCAGTTTTTGTTAACATTTCATGCTGTCTATTCGACAAGTATATCGTAAGAAACAGAAAAGGTCATCTTGTTGCAAGCTCCTAGACTAAACTGTGCAATAAAAATGCACACAACTGTTGGCGTGACAATAACACAACGCCGGGTACGTAGGCAAAAAGAGGTACTTCCGCCAAGCAATTATTTGTTTGTACATGTGACGTGCTGTCAGGAAATTCAACATGTAATGTTTTTTAAAAGCATGTCGAAAAAACCTGCGAAATTAACTTAAAAAAAATAATAAGTAAAGGTATTTGCCGATCGATAAATTTGGCAAAAGTTTGGTTTTGTAACATGTTTTTAGAGTTTTACTGTTTATTTGAAGGAAATACATGACATTTTAAAACATCATTGCATCCCTTTCGTTAAATCTAAAATAATTAAATTAAGTGCTTTTCTCAATTGTATTATTTATTTTTTCGCTGAATGACAGAAACGAAGAGGACTTGCAAATTTTTATCTTTCTAGCTGATTTGTTTTTATCTGTTACGTGTTTGTGTAAAAATTATCGTGCGATTAGTAAACAACATTTAGGCCAAACTTTTAACATCTTAGGCCACATAAAACTACCGTGTTATTCAATAAGGAGATATATCAAGTTGCATCTTTATGCTGGTAAAATATTCGTTTACAGCTTGAAAATCTCGAGACCCTGTAGGAATCACATTAGTGAAGTCATACGCCCTATAGTTTGTATTTATATTTATGTATGTACAGTACTACATGCGTGTTATACAGGCTGTAAGGAAATTAATAGCCCAAACTCTGGGAGGTGATTCCTCATGAAAAATGAAGTAGACATTATATAGGACACTTTCAAGAAACATAATCATTAAGGGCGGAATAAGCCTTTGAAAATCGAGTTTCAAAATCGTATTTTTTCAAATTTTAAAAAATGGTTAGGAGTTAAATTAAAATTCTTTAGTCGGTGTTAAGCATTAATGAGATCTTAAACATTTCCTAATTTCAGCCTTCTAACTTTTCAATTTTATGAAAATAATAGGAGTTGCCTCCCTTACATCGCATATAATTACGTTGACGTTACGTTTTGTGAACATTACATGTTGGCTTTTCGGGCAGTACAGTACACCGCGAGGAACAAAAAAGGTCCTCTTGTCGCAAATGCTTAGAAAGCACCGTTTACCGGAAAAACAAACACAACTGTTCCTTGCCAGGTATGTAGGCAAAATGTGCTACATCCGCTAAGAATTGGATTTGTACCATGCTCTCAGGAAAATGCAACCTGTGATGCAATTGTTGAAGCTTGTCGCAAAATGAAGTTACATAAGCTTAAAATAAAAAACATGCCTTTGCACGACTCGGTTAATTTGGCAACAAATTTGGTTTAGCAAAATTTACAAAACGCTATTATTTTGACGACATAAACCCGCGAAATTCATAAACACGGGAACTTTCTTTAGTACATTCTGAAAAGATATCAGTATGCCATGTATGTATTTCGCTAAAATAAAAAAAAAAAAAAAAAAAAAAAAGAAAACCGTACCACCAGGAATGCACCCTAGTGCGGGAATAAATCCGAACCGGTTGATGGCATTCTGATTTTGGGCCTGTGGGCTGTCATCATCTCTGCATTGTGATAATGGAATGAGACCTTACGAGGGAGCGTTGCCGAAATAAAAGGGCGGGGGAAACAGGAACTCTCTGAGAAATCCGTACCGACCAGCGACATCGTCCGACACGATTCCCACTTCCGGAAAACTGGTGCATTCACAATGCAGAGATAATTGCAGCTTACAGGCCTAAAATCAGGATGCCATCATCCAGTTTGGAGCTATCCCCGCACTAGGGTGCATCCCCGATACGATTTTCATTATTTCTTTATTTATTAGCGAAATACATACATGGCATACTGATATCTTTTCAGAATGTACTAAAGAAAGTTCCCGTGTTTATGAATTTCGCGGATTTATGTCGTCAAATAATAGCGTTTTGTAAATTTTGCTAAACCAAATTGCCAAATTAACTGAGTCGTGCAAAGGCATGTTTTTTTATTTTAAGCTTATGTAACTTCATTTTGCGACAGGCTTCAACAATTGCATCACAGGTTGCATTTTCCTGAGAGCATGGTACAAATCCAATTCTTAGCGGATGTAGCACATTTTGCCTACATACCTGGCAAGGAACAGTTGTGTTTGTTTTTCCGGTAAACGGTGCTTTCTAAGCATTTGCGACAAGAGGACCTTTTTTGTTCCTCACGGTGTACTGCCCGAAAAGCCAACACGTATTGTTCACAAATCGTAACGTCAACGTAATTATATGCGATGTAAGGGAGGCAACCCCTATTATTTTCATAAAATTGAAAAGTTAGAAAGCTGAAATTAGGACATGTTTAAGATCTCATTAATACTTAACACCGCCCAAAGAATTGTGATTTAACTCCTAACCATGTTTTATATTTTGACAAAATACGATTTTCAAACTCGATTTTCAAAGGCTAATTCCGCCCTAAATAATAACTTTTCTTGAAAGTGTCCTATATAATGTCTACTTAATATTTCACGAGGAAGCGCCTCCCGGAGTTTGGGCTATTGATTTCCTTACACCCTGTATATATATATATATATATATATATATATATATATATATATATATATATATATATATATGTGTGTGTGTGTGTGTGTGTGTGTGTGTGTATAATGTGTATGTGTGTGTGTGCGCGCGCGCGTGTGTTTATATAACAGGTTTGTTATAGGCGTAATTAAAATTAAAAATTTCGTGTTCCTTTTCCAATAGCTACATCCTATAACAATGCGAATGTTTGGCTATACCTGCGGTCAACAGGGCGTCAAGTGCCCCAATCAATAACTACGACCTACGCCCACGCCACAATGCTAGAAGGAAAGTCATGGAGCCGGGAAGAAGGAGGGGGGGGGGCGGGGCAACATCCGCTGACGTGCCGGAATGTGATATGGAGGGGCGTGGCCAGGTCGAGCCGCGAACTGCCCTAATACGGCGGCCGCTTTGCGCAGTAAAAGCACGCTCGTTATACAACTGCAGGGCGCGCGCACGCGGGCTGTTATGTCACCTGGGGGACAGATGGCGCCGGCGCCGTCGGGCCGGCCGCCCCGGGCGAGACCACCTACACTGCGTCTGTCCCACAGCCCCTGAGAGCTTGCTGCCCCCCCCCCCCAAAATCCTTTTTTCCCGGCCTGTTTCCTCCCGAATAATTTGTGCGTGGCTCCTAGATTAAAATGTCCACCATTACGCATGCAAAACGTATATATTATACACTCACTGGGGTCGCGATGGCGTATTGGCCAGACCGCTCGCCTTCTACCAACGCAATCCGGGTTGATTTCTGGTGGGGATGGTTCCCGGATTTTCGCTTGTAAGACAGTGTCGATGGCCGAACGGTTTTCTGGTCCTCATTTAATTTATGGTATTTACGTCTTAGGTTTTAAATGGCGAAATTAAGGCGTAGGCTACGCCTTTTCTTGCATTTAACCATGGTTATTATAGTATATTGTAAAGTTATTAATAAAAAATTTCAAATATCATAAATCACAAAATGATTAAACTGGCTTCTACAAATGCAACTGTCTGTTTTTTTTAATGATACACTTTAACAAAAATCAGTTTTATGTAAAAGAAAGGAAAATCTGTCTTATTCTAATAACGTATGATTTGATACAAACAATTTTTAAATAATAACTTTTGTTTTAGAAGAAACTTACGCGTTTAATCTAAAAGAAAACTAGTTATTACTAATATTTAAAAAATAAGAGTAAATTTATTTTGAAAAACAGTAAATTACGTATGTTGCTTGAAAAATATTGTCATCCTACGCGTACACAAATGCATACGTGCGCCCAATAGTAAGTCTACAGTCCTGGTACCCGCCCCATACAATATTTATTTATATACTTACGTACAGGATGCATCAATACAGCGGTTACAAATTTTCAGGAGAGATTGAGTAGACCCTGACGATGGGATATCACATAGCAATGCATTGTCGGAAACACTTTCCTGCGATACAAAACACAAGGAAGTAAGAACACGAACAAGTGGAGAAAACACGTTTATTAATCCTAATACAGCAAAAATACTGGGAAGTCTTTGGTTGGTGATGACGACCGATGTCTCTTTATGTTCCTTTTCCTTAGATTTTTGCTGTATTAAGAATAATAAACATGTTTTCTCTTATTGCTCGTGTCTTTTATTTCGTGTGTTTTGTGTCGTCACAACCGCGCAAGGAAAGCATTTCCGACCATACATTGCTGTGTGATTTCTAGAAGTAGGTCAATTTCGCGGATTCATCTGGCAGTAGCCTAGATTGCTCAGTCCTGTACACGCTCTGGATACAGTAGATTATCCATTGGCTTACAACATTACAAGCGATAGCTCTATTAATCATTTCCTTATTTACTACTGGCTTCAAGTATTCAAATGCATTTCGTGACAGCCGCCAGCTGTGATTATGAAGTATATATTTTGGCGTTCTACCTGACCTGGAATATATTTGCGAAATTGACGTACCTCTAATGATTTTCCATCGTCTGGGTCTACTCAATCTCGCCTGAAAGTTTGTAACCGCTGTACTGATTTATATATATATATGCCAGAAAAATTCGCGTGTTCTTGTGAACACTAGCAAGAATTAGAACAACTGTGAGTTCGTGTTACTTTTGCAATTGTACCTTAATAGATGTGAAACCTCCTGGAGAGTACTGAGCAAATAATACAATACGGAAGCAACTAAATGTACACCAAATCGTGTGGCATCACTAAGTGAGTGAGCAGCCAATGAACACCCGCTGTCTGCTCCAGTACACACATTCTTGGAGGATATCGTACAGGATAGTAAACCAGTGAATTTGTCTGGTCTCTACCTGTGCAGGGTGTTCCTGAACAACACCGACAAACACCGGCAGGTGATTCCTTCCCGAAAAAAAAAAAATAAAATAAAAACAAGCAGAAAATATATTTTGAATTTTTCGCCTAAACTTAATATTAAGGGAGTAATGAGTCTTTGAATATCAAAATTTACAATCGTATTTCCCCAAAATATCGAAAAGCAAATAACATAAAAAAAACTATATTTTTAGCATTGCTTAATGGTGTTGGGACCTTCAAACCATCAGCAAATACAAATTAGTACCTTCCACCCTTATGAAAATAATAGAGGTGGTTTAGTTCTAATTGCATACAATTTTTTTACAGTCAGTATTTTCGAACGTTTGAAGGTGGTTTATTGGAAATGAGACCTGTGTAACAAAAAATGTCCTCTTTGTTGCAACTGTCTAGGACATACCGTTTATGCTCAAAACACACTTGAATATTCTCGCAGACATACACAGCCTAGAGCATAGGCAATCCTACGAACATCCATGTGATATGTGCAGCGTATAGGCGACGGTGGACATTCACAGTAAACTACAAGTACAATACTGTTAAAGTCGTATATCAGTTTGTTTATAGCATTCTGCGTGCATATCGTGCGGTTTTGAACGAAAGTTGTAGGTACTAGGCAGCTGAAACATGTGTAAATGGTATTGTGCTCGTCATGTTGACAATAAAGAAGACACGAATAACTTCTTGAGGTAATACTGGAAAAATAAAAATAACAGTACAGTGTCGTTATCAGTGTTGTTTCTCCAAAGTATGATAGCACAACCGCCACAGCGGTCTAATGGTCACGATGCTTGTCTCCCTACAAAGCGGTACGGTTTTGATTAACGCCGGGTATCACACCAATTTTCACACGTGGGAATCGTGGCGGTACGATGACGTTGGCCAGTGGTTTTTATCGTGGATCTCCCTTTTTCCGTATCCTCCATTCCCAGTGCAACTCCACGTTCACATCGTGTAACCCCTCTTCGGCTCTCAAAATCTGAAATGTTTTGAGCCGTCATAATCTCTTCATTCATTCTGCCAGTATTCCTACTAGAGATCCTTTATGCTTGTTGCTGATTATAAAGTCATAAAAACGGTTTTCCGGTTGTAGTTTTTTGTGGCTGTTAATATTTTTGTTTCTTTAATTTCATTACTTGTGAACATTACAGTGGTATGCATTGCTATCACGTAATATGTTTTTTTTTTTTTTAATACATCTCACCCACGATCGCAACCCGCACAACCACGTCTGCATGTGTACTGCAAGTAGCCTACACGGCTCGACACACTGTATGTTACGCGTACATGCTACTTCTTTAAGGAGTTTGGCGAAAACTGTTTATTTCGAGTAGACTAAGCTCTCTGAACTGTTTTTGTGTTTGGAATTACGCCAATTTTATAAATTAAGAGCATATCATGACCTACGACATTTACAAACGTGTAACATGCCCGATTTAATTCTGCGTCGTGTGCTGATCCGAAACCAAACATAGCATGCTTTAGAGAAACAACATTGATACCGACATTGTACTATAATTTTTCTTTTTTAATGTTTCTCTAAAGCACGCCATCTCCCAAAAGTCAGGAATATAAAATTAATTGATTTGCGTAAATATTTACGATCCCACTACCGCATAGTGGTATATAAATAAACGTCCACTGATAAAATATCTACTCTCATCTAATCGAATGTTGATGAGTGGTTAAGATTTTATTGATGATTGAATATTCCAGTTGTCCGCTCGACATCGTACCTTTCCATGTCCCTTGATATCTCCTTGGAAGTTCGGAGGATCTTTAATTTTGTAGCTCAAAATGTGGCTGTACTGTATTTCACATGTATAAAACTATACAGTTTTGAAATGTAAATGCTTCATTCAAAGTTCTGAGACTCTTTGATTTTGTAGCACAAATGTTGCCATGTTTCGCTATAATAAAACTGCAGAGCTTAGAATTTATTGTAAATATCTCCTTAAAATCTGGAACGGTCTTAATTTAAATGAATATTCACAATGTTCTATTTAAAATGGTTGATAAGAAAAAATGGCAGACAATCTGGCAAAAAGACCGATGTCCCACATCTCATATTTAAATATTAATTTACGTTAATGAATTTATTGTAATTGGATGCAATTCGTACATGCATCACAAACAAACTCGTGTGTCTTTTTGCCTACATCATATTTTATATTTCTTCAACGGTTTTTTGCTTCAGCTGTAAATTTACGATTATGTAACATTCGCTCTTTTGCCAATTAGGTGACGTTATGATACGTGGTGATGAATAGTTTCGTATATTATCGTGCGTTGTGGGCAGATCGTGCAATACTATACGATTTTTGTCGGTTAATTGTGGCGTCGCACCCATGTTTACCGTTACAACAAAACAGTCGACTGGCAGTTAGGAGTTGGCTTGGATCACGTTCTACGAAGACCGTGGCTTGGATGTTTTGATTCTGCAGCCACGTCGGATGTAAACGTGTAGATTATTAAATTTTACAAAAAATGCCAGGTGGGAAGTGCATTTTGAGTGATGCGTGGCTATTGAACGATATTTACTCGTCAAGGCTAGTGAAAGTGTCAGACAAAGTAAAAGCAAGATGTTCGCTTTGTACGAAAGATTTTGATGCAGGTAGCATGGGGGAAGCCGCTTTGAAATTTCATATGAGAGGTAAGTTGTTCTAGTTGGTATTTTAAAGGTTTGTCACATATGAATTTTAGTTGCAGTAGCTGGATTTATTTCAAATTTTCCTGTAAGACCCGTTCTACAGTGACACGATCTCCCGAAGTACATTTTCTTGTAAGTTCGTGTAGTCCCAAAATTTTAATAGGCTTATGCCACATGATAGGGCCTTGCATTGCTTCTGTATTATTGGCTCAGCGCTCTCCACGAAGTGTGAGGTAAGCCAAATTTCATTTACAAATTCGACGTGAACTTACAGTTATTTGAATTCTAGCACGTACCCGAAAGTAAGCTAATTTTTCGTGTCATTCAGGTTTTTTAAATATTTTATTATAATACTGCTTCAAGCCAAGTAATATTAAACATTCAATAATTTTGAACCACTTGCGTAATCTTTTTGTAATTTAGTGTGGTGCATGCTTGAATCTCAACATAGCGGGGACTGTTAATGTAAGCGGAATTTTATTTTCTTTGGCTCACTTCCGCTAATGGTTACTATGCACGTGAAGATGGTAGTAATGGCATCGTGATAGCCGGACTAGTTTTTGTGGCAGAGTCGTTGCCCGATATGTTCCGGAGTACTCCCGCGTTTTATACCGCGAGATGAAGAGCACAGCTTGTGTTTCCTGCGCATGCTTGCCAATTACAGTACATCTTCGACGGGAGATTTTGTGATGGTTTCAAGGACTCGCATCCGTTCCTAAAAAAAAGTTTGCATCCGAACTCTTCATGGAAAATCTCTTCCTCTTGTTTTCGTGTTAGCAATTTTCAGTACGATTGTGATATGTTTGACAAGTAAATGACTACGTAGGTTCTGCTTACTTTATTTACAATTCCTTGTACAAATCTCCGAGCTAAACTATTGAGAACTTCTTGAACTCTGTTGGTAACACAGCAAACTGTTTTTTTTCTCAGTAAGATAATGATTCTAAGGAGAGACTATATTCACCATTCTACTTACTTAAGGGGCATCCCTACCTGCGCATCAAATGCGTTGCAGAGAGTTACGACTATTATTTTATTTTTTGACGAAATTATTTAACGCGCATTATATTTGTATATCTACGGAAAGAACACTTACTTCAAAGTATGTCATTATAGTTTCAAAAATCCGGTACGTTTATTAGAAACATCATTTTCGGGACTCCCGAAATGGCCAAAAAAAAAACGGCTTTTTTCAGACTGCCGTACCTGGGAATATACCAACCGGATTCGAATAACACAAAGATAGAAGCACACGTTGGACTTTGAACTAGACTTTCCACAAATAAAATAATATGGCCACCGCTTAAAGTCTAATAGTAAAATGAATACTAGCAAAGTTCTGCGCGCCAGTTGAGTGGCTTACGCGTGGAGGTAAAAATGCGTCACATACGCCGTCTAGCAGCAACCTTGGCGCGTTATAGATTTTGTGTCTGACGCACACACAAACGCAGTCTATATAGGGAGCCGCCTTAATAAAGTTTTTTTTCGTAATGAACCCGTGTTTTACCAGATGTTGTTTAGAAGTGTAAGCCAAGCACTTGAGTTATCTGAAGTAGTAGTGTTGTACATAGCATGTCGGGTATAAACCACGCGATAGAGCATTTTACTACCCGAATAAATAGTAGGTACTTTATTGATTTTTTTCTACGATCTTGAAGAGATTAAAATTGTCGTCATTGTGACGGTACACTTCCTACTCTACCTCACAGGAACCCCATATTGGGAAGTGTATAGGATTTTACTAGCCGACGGGCGTCATTGAAAAATTCATAAACGGAATAATATGATTTCAGGAATAATTAAATGTTCCTACTATAATTTTGGATTCTTTCTATATCAGCAGTTTAATTTTGTGAAATCGAATTCAGCTGCACTGTTTCATGGTCATGTTTTTTTTTTTTTTTTTTAATGCAGTAGGGTATAGGTAAGATGAAACTTACAAAATCCTTGTGACTGTGGTGGGGGTGGTGGTAGTAGAATCTTAAATATAAATACTGACCAGAACATATAGCCAACTAAATAAAACCATAGAAATAATTAACACCGCTAACATTTATTAAAACTTGTTACATATTTTTTTAGTATCAATCACTTCGAACGAACAATAACAAGTCCCTTAACTGTCGTATGTTTACTAGTAAAATAATTAATGAGTGTAATGTGCGTAGGCACACAAGTCTGTGTGTTAACATATATGACTACTTCATTCTTGGAAAATTATGATTAGACTCAAGCTACAAGGTTATGGTAGGTACGCATAACTTTGCCCGGCTTGCATTCACTTGCATGTGGGAATTGTTTTGGACGATGACGTTAGTCCGCAGATTTTCTCGAGGATATCCCGCTTACCCCCCCCCCCCCTTTCATTCCGGCCCTCACCAGCGCTCGTGGCCTATAAGCGAAAAGGACACGCCATCACCCTAGCCATATGTCACTGAACTGCACTCTAAAAAATAGTTTGTAAATTTATCACATGTGCGTATAGGAGCGCTAATAAAGTATGTATTGTAGAATTGTTTCCCAGACATCCATGATAGTATTCCTAACTTTTTAGTAAAACAGTCAAATGTATATTAAAGTTACCAGACTTGTATTGTAACAACTGTAAGAGTTTGCATATTTACAAGGCGGAAGTATGGTAACTGTCCCATACTGCGTTTAGGTTAATTACTTCCTAAACAGTTTAGGAAGTTTTTTAACAGTGTGGCGTGTAGTCTACTCGCCAATAAGTCGTCTCTATGAGACATTCAGCGGAGACCCTAGCGTTTCATGATGCAGTAGTAAGTACGAAGTGGTGTTGTACACGCCCATACGTTTTCAAGATTGTACACCAAGATTTTCATACACAAACTCGGCCGTGAAAATACATATTTCCGCCATTTTCGATCGTGGTTAAAATTAGACTTACTGGACGATCTTAAATGAGTTTATGTACGGTTAACGTTCTTTGATTGCTATAACTAGGCAGACATTACTTACGCGCGTTGAGCGGTTTTCGAATAAACGTTTATCGACTGAAGCTTTGCCCACCGGCCCAAATCTCTGCGTATGACAATGATTTATGTTAGGCTAACATTAAGTTCAATTAAATGATTCCGTACAATGCCTATAATTATTGACTGCATTTTTTTTTTTTTTTTTTTTTTTTTTTTTTTTTTTTTTTTTTTTTTTTTTTTTTTTTTTTTTTTTTTTTTTTTTTTTTTTTTTTTTTTTTTTTTTTTTTTTTTTTTTTTTTTTTTTTTTTTTTTTTTTTTTTTTTTTTTTTTTTTTTTTTTTTTTTTTTTTTTTTTTTTTTTTTTCGCCCCCGAGTGTTTTTGGTAGTTATAAAATTTAAGCAAGTGGCCCCAAAGGTACATTTAATTGAGAAGTCCTGGCCTAGGCAGTGGCGGTTTGTGCTAGTGGGCTGCAGCCCTCCCTGATTATTTAGGAATTAGCTGTAAATAATTTTAATTTTCACAGCTGGTATTATAGAAGATAATTTGTAACGATATATTTTGAACTACCTACTCGCCAAAACCGTCGGCCGATCGCGAGGTCTGAGGAATGCAAGAAAGTTTTAAAAATTTACTTGTGTACGCGTTTCCTTCCTCAGGCGGTCTGAACTAGCCGGGGCAGGGCTGTGCGGCGAGCAGCCCGTCTGACTTTGCTGGCGCATGCGCAGAGCGTGCCCCGGTCTGGCGAACCCTTGAAGAAGGGGTGAGTGTCTGGTATATGGCGTGCATGTGGGCTGTCAGGCTTGCAGCCCGCACAGTGCGCCACGTTACACTGCATTAACGACAGATGCAACTTGTCACTCAACTCGCTCGTTTCGCGACATCACTGCAGTAAATTGTACCAAAATTGTATGACCTGTCCTACACACCGTGGCGCTTCCTACGCATTTTTCACATTTTTCGTACGCGACTTAGTTAATTAGTAAAAAAAGTTCTAAAATCGTAACTACATTTTCACTGAAAACCCAGCTGAAACACACACCTTTTCGAAGTAAGAAATTTCAAGGAAAAAATATATTATAATTAAGTGATGCTGTAGATCCAACAACAAATGCCGAAGTTACCGACGAACAGGTAATGTGATTGTGTATAGGCCTACACATTTAAAGACCGCGCTAGAATCGCCGTAAGAAATAACAGTAAAATTTGAATTTTGTACACACATTTTTAGTGGCACATGCTTTAACACACCGTACCGCTGCTTAGCAGTCGTAAGAGGGATGGAAACCTGTGAATTTCTTACGGTGCGGTTGTGGTTATTTCTATACGACTTTTATGGTCAATGTAGCATGGGCTACGGAAAAATACTGAAAAATACGGATTTTTCGCAAAATTACTACTGAAAGCTTTGGTAAAAGGTTGGCACATACGGTATTATTTCACACGAATTATAACGTACTTCATACGAAATAATGAATTAATATCATTTTAAAACTACAAAGTACAATAGAAGAGATTTTGTTATTCATTTTTAAAGAACATACTTTATAGACGATCACTTTACCGAACTGCATGGCAGACTAAGTAAAATATTAAAACTCATAGACGAAAATTTCAAAACTTGATTTTCTGTCCGGCCACCACCATAACCATTTATCAAATACAAATTATTATTTTTATTTATTTATTTTTACTGGACGTCCTTTTCAGATACCTTTAAGATCTGTCTTATTTATGATTCCGCAGTAGACGAAATAGAAAGTCATAAACAAATGTACCCTCCCTATATGCGAGTATTTCGCAATAGGGGAAATTACCATTAGAATGTGCCATTCTATGCTATTATTTCACTGAATTTATTGAGATATTTAGGTGGCTTTTAGTATTTGAGGTCTTACGAGTTATTTTCTTTTGTTTCTTTATATTTTAATTATGTATAAATATCTTTCTTTATATTTATAAAAGTCGTTGCTTGTGTCTCTATCCTCCCTCCTTGCGTACGGCCATTACCCTATATAGACCGGTCACGATAAAGTGAGCACTGTATAACAAGTTTATTGCGAAATTTGTTGTTAGAGAAGAACGACGAATGAACTTTACGTACAAGTAACAGATGTCCACACATTAGTTAAGTGACTATTAAGTTGAAACATGTTTTTTACTTAATATTTTTTATTTTCAAATACAGTGAGATGTAGTAATGTTAAAAGTAAAAAAAAAAAAAAAAACACGAATTATAGTGCATTAAATTGACGGCGCAGTTTTATTAAATGTGAAACATTGTGATTTGTGAACCTTAAAATCAGCTGAGCTATGATGTCAATCCAATGTCTGGACAGCACTCTCTGATGTGATTTCAACTTGGCGTAACTTTCCACGCAACTACCCTTGTTTTTCTCCGCCAAACTTGCTACTTCAAGTGCTCAACACAGTAATCCAAAGGTATGTTACATTTGTTAAAATTATGTTTGTTGATTTTGTGAATTTCTGTCTAAAAAATGTAATATCTTGAAATGTTCTTAACTGTTTGGGAAAATTGAATAGCGGTAACTGCTTGAAACGTTACTTGTATTCCTCTACTAAGGACTAGGGAGGCTCCTTAATAGAATGTTTCTTTGAAAAAAAATATTAATATATCCACCAAAAGTTTATTCAATGTTTAGACACGAGAACTGCTAAAATAGTACCATTTTGCACCTTGAAATCCAAAATTTTTTGGGGGGAAGACGGTCCCCTGGACCCTCCTCCTTTTATTGGAGAATAAGTGTTCCACCTCGTATGTCAAAATCCACGAGCCGCGCCCGGGCCTAGGCAGGCGGTCACCTCATTACTCCGCATTAGTCACCATATTGGGTTATTTTATTTTTAGCTTATTTAAAATTCTGAGACGAAAATGTGAAATATGCTGTTTTAATGTGAATTATATTTACATTGCTTTACGGTACAAGCATCGCAGTTGACCTCTTCACGTATATTTAGACCGCAATCTGACCAGAAAATAATGTAAAAATTATTGCTGGGCTGATTGCAGCCTAAATATTGGTTAAGAGTTCAACTTTGATGCTTGTCCTATAGCGCAAGGTAAATAGAATTCAGCTATAATAGGGCGTTTAAGGCCTCGCTCCCTAGTTTAGCAGTGGTTTCGAGAATATTTTTTGTAACGCAAATTAATACATATATCGAAAATTCCTTTGGCAGTTTTAACACATCTATATCAACGTTTTTATATGAATTTTTCTGTTGCAATACACCAAACTGATTTTTAGATTTTTGTCCCCAAAATAGTACATATTTTGTTGTGAAAATAAGCCAAAATTAAGCAAATTAATTTTTTCCTCGCAAACGGTACATTATTAAAAAAAAAAAAAAAAACAGTCTGGTAAAATTGTGTACTGTATGACTGTAGACTGTCTCAAATTTTTTCAAAGCATTTGGTTAAAAAATATTTTGAGTTATTTGCAATTGTTTGAAATAAACGGGAGATAATGGCCTTAACATGTTTCTTCTCGACATTTCTAAACGGGGGGAAAATAGAATAGTCCAATAATGCTACTGAAGCGGAGTCTTGTAAGAGTTAATAAGACACGCGTGAACCGTGCAGTAGCGTGGTACGGAAAGGTTTTTTTTTTTTTTTTCATGTATAACTATTAAAAATGTTTCCAATGCGTTTTCCTATGAAAATAATACACACTTCGAGCTGTGCACCTATGGTTTTAAAAATGCTGTCCTCTAATTAAAAAAAAGTGATTACCAAACTCCTCAAAAGTGCTAAAAATTACTTAACGTTGCTGTAGCTGAGTATCAAACGTAATTGTAAAACAAAATCATAGAAACCTGCATTAGACTTTACCACATACGTTCCACAAAAAATATAAGAGTCATAGCTTGAAGTCCCATTCAAAAACACTTTCTACGAAAACATTGCACGCTGGTTTGGTCATTCGCGCCTAGAGACGATGAGGTGTTTGACCGACGTGTTACATTCGACTTATTGCCATCCCCGTTTTCGTGCCTCGAACGTTAAAAAAAAATTGCGTCCACTAACCCCTAACTCTTAAGCTCTGGCCAAAACCTGTCCACAATTTGTAAATAGTTTTCCGTGAGCCTGACTGGCTGTGCTACATTTATTCCTGGAGATGGTTTCAGTTCTCGCACCCCAGGAGGCAACTGGTAGGTTTCCTTTCATCCCTCCCTAACCCTCGGGAGATAAGCCTAATTGGCGGACGTATTTTATTGAATGGACAGGCCAGAAGTTTGTCTTCTCGAGATAAACAGACTCTTAGAGTGGAGGATCGCGCGGACGTGCAGTAATGTTGGCTCCATGACAGCTCTGGGGACGTGAAGTTGATCGATGACGCGAAGTTGTAGGGTGAAAGTTGTCGGAATTTTTTTCTCTGCCAGGTTACGATGCATGGCCGGGTTTACAATCTTCTGTAACACTGGGACAAAAACGGTATTTCGTAGAACTGTTGCGGACTTTTTCATGTTACTTTTGTTCACACAGCTATGAATCACGATTATCTTGCAACCTCTGTATCGCAGGTTCGACTCCTGTTTGTAACGGAAAGACGTGTATATATTTGAGGGAAAATTACTTTGTACACATCAAACCTTCGTTGCATTAAACATAGAACTTAACAGAAATTTTAAATTTTGTTTCGTAATAGTTACAGCTCAGGGAAGTTCATCTATCAAGACAATCGACTACAATAGATCTTAAGTATGTTAAGGACTTATCCGTGCGGCTTTTAAGATATAGATTTAATTTTGCATATGTGTACATGCGCAGTGTGGCAACACTGCACGGAGGTAGTCCACTCTTGCGCTCCACATCCCGTTTGGGCTCCTCTGAATTTTAACCTGAACCCATAATATGCAGGTCAGAACACTAGTAGTACGATAAGTATGATAAGATGAATATATGTGGAGCGCAAGAGGGGGGGGGGGGACCAACTACTGTCAACAGGGTGAAAAGACATAACATTGTCTTCTCTTTATAAATCCAATGTTACCTAAACTAAGCCTCGACGGGATTGAAGATACCGATTTCGGCGGAGATAACCTTGTTTGAAACCTGTTAAGGCATATAACCTAAAACGAGAATATAACTATTATATAATATTTTTAACGGAATTGCTGTTTACATTATTCCACGCGGCCATAGGCGAGGCCGGGCAGCTAGTTTGTTATATTTAGGCAGCGGAAATAACCTTGTTTCTTTTTTTCCCGAGAAGGTAAAGATACAAAAGTGGAATAGACAAGATCTGTATCTCATAGTTAGGAATTAGAAAGGTAACTGAGGAACTTCTTGGGCGTTGTCTTGCAACCGCAGAGAGAACCACTTGGTAGAAATCACCCCCTGGAGCAGTTGGTCGCCATCGAACTCACGACGCTGAATGCGACTGAGATACGTTGTCGCACGACTGAGCACGACCGCTGTGGGTGAAGATAAGGTCCGTGTGCTGGACTTGCAAGAAGATTTAGCGGCGGGGGATGGAGAAGGGGTGTATGTAGCTAGGGCGTTACGTAACAGCGGCGAGCGACCAAGGGGTCATGTCACGCTGCAGCGGACAAGCGCGCGCCGGTTATATCACCCAGAACACGGCCTGCTAATTGGGTCAGCGATGCGGGGTGAAAGGCGAATTGAGCGGGGGCGACAGGGGGATTGTAAGTGAGCGGGGAGGAAGGTGGTGGGGGAGATCTCGGTGCGACACCTCCTGGCCGGCTTCACTTGTTTTCGTGCGCTCGCGCCCTTCTTTGTGGCAACCTTCTGAATTGTACCAGGAAACAGTACCGTGTCACGTTCTCAAGTTCCCCAGTCATCGAGTGAAGTAATGCCCCAACTAATGTACCAAGTTGTACTGCTGGAGTGAGCGACGAAATTTCGGTCAGCGCAGCTAGATTTTAAATGTTGTTAGCGTGTGATGTGGGGTGAATATCGAGTAGCAACGCCGGAATGAGTAGGCAGGTGAAACGGCAGTTCCCCCCCCCCCCAAAAAAAAAACAGCACTGCCGACCAGCGACATTGTCCTGCACGATTCCTAAATGTGGGAGTCGAACCCAGACCAGATTGGTGAGTGGCGAACGCCCTAGTCGCTGCGCCAACTTATGCTGCTTGATTCGACCACTATATACTGCAATATATCGTTATAATACTTGCTAACCATATGAAGAGATTGTGCAGTCCTCCAACTCCCATTTTTGGTATTCGAATCAGGAACTGTTCTATTTTGGCCTTGTTAAATTTGCAATGGAAGTGTCGGTGAGGTTCTCCTTGTAAGAGGCCTATGTACTGGATGTAATTGTCCGTGTTAGATGCGCGGAGACAGTGGAGCGATAAGGTTCAGACTGCCACACTCGAAGGTAACAGCTTCACTTCTATTCGTGGTGCTCCAAACCGGCGTGTAGTGTTTTCGTTTTACTGTTTTCCTAAGGGATAGTTTGTAGTAAAGTCCTACGCATGTTTGTAGTGTAGTGTTTTGCGAATCCGAGCGGTTTTTTTTTTTTTTTTTTAGTTACAGAAGCAAAAAAATTATGTTTCAAGCCATTTTGAGGGCCCCAAAATAATATTTGTAATACGCGTGCGCCATTTTTTTAAATTACAGAAGCATAGCTTCAACTGTGTTTTCTTTTCTTAGATTAACATATTTGGAAACCGTAAGCAGGAGTGATTACGGACATAACAAAAAAAATATATTTTTCGCATAAATGGTAGCCTTGAATTAAGAAATTTACTTGCGATAAATTCCGATAGTAGGCCTAAATATATTATTTACTCACAGTCGACAACCATTGAAAATAAAACTAGTATGAAAGTGTCCCAAAGTCACCCTAAGTGTCCAAATTCATTCCCGCTTACGGCAAGTTCGGGGGTATCGCGTAGAAAATAATAAATGTGGCGTACAACAGCGTTTATGTGCCAGGTACAAGGCCAAATAACGAACAGCGCGTGGGATACCTTGCTCTGAACGTCCCCGGCATTAGCGAGGAGCGGAACTAGTCTCACGGCCTAGACGACAGCCGTCAGGAGGGAGCGGACGTGAGTTATGGCGGTTTAGGTGGAGTCGGGACGCCCACCACAGTCCTCTGATGACGTCGGTAGTGCACGAATACTGCAATGTTGCCAGTGTTGTAGTTACGCCTTGTTTGTCACTCTTGCGCGGATTAATATCTCTCCAAGCAGGTACACTTCCTCGACTCGCCAATTTACTCATGCGTGCCTTACTTATCGTTTACTCATTACTTAGCACAATACATTGCATTGCTGAAGAGACGATGCCATCCCCCGGGGTGGGAGCCTAGTTCTTTAAGGTTTGTATTTTGCAAAGAAGAGAATGCATCAATTTAGCGATAAAACATACACAGATATACTGTAACACAATAATCTGGTTTTATTATAAAACATTTCATGTTTGAATAATTTCATGCCATATTGTAGTGTACTCTTTGAAAGGCTTACAATTAAAACTCGTCCGTAATATTTAGAAATGTTTGCTTGCCGTCATCGCCAGGACTGGTTTGTGTGGGAAGTTTTTAGACGTAAAAGTGAAATTTTGCTTTATAGAAAAAGAGTTGGTATAAAATTTAGTACTGGGCTTATAGGTGATACGTTTCGAAACCACGTGCGTATAGGGATATAAAATGCAGATTATTTTAAAAGTGGAATTTGAATGTATACTAATACAGTACGCTCTCGATTATATTTACACGCAAATATTGGAGTGATGGTGCGTGCTGTTGTTTAACGCTGTGGCGCATTTTGGTTGAATTGACAAAATACATTTATTTGTATCGATTGATTGATTTTATTATTGCGATTTATTTATTATTACATACCTATAGGCCGGTTGAGGACGCGCGAAGCGTCTACTTAATGTGAGAATTTCTTAGGAGCCACTGTTTCATCTTCTCACTGCGCATTTTTCGTCCCTGCTTCCGACCTCTTGACATCTTGGCGGACTTTCCGCATATTTTGTGGTTGGATGTTTGTCTGTCTTGTGTATCTTGAGTCTGTTATACCAGCACCCTTAATGTATTTTCTGACTTCAGTGAGCAACATCATGTTCTTAATACTTTCTGTGTACTCCAAGATCTGTTTAGTTCGTCGGGTGTGATATGCTCGTAAATTTTCATATCGTGTACTATGTTCGATATATGTTCGGTTTCATGATTTGTTCCCTTTTATATATTTTTACAAGATAAGCTCACCATTTTAAAAGTCAACATCGGGACGACACGATAAATCGAAAGGCTCTGTTTGACTGCTGTATTGGCTGAAACTCCAGGGACACTGCACTGTTTCGAGATTAATTCTTAGATTTGTTATTGTATGTGGTAAACTAGGTTTTTTTTTTTTTTTAATTATGCCGAGAAATGTTTGCAGTGCATGCGACTCGGAATAGCCGACTACATATCGGCAGACGTTATTATTCTCGCTGCGAATATTGTCGGCCTCACGCTCAGTTTACATGCAAGCGATAAGGAGAGCTGAAATACCGTGTAAAAGCATGTCATTATTTTGATAGTATAACTTTACGATTTTGTGTTAACAAGATTCTCTTATTCTGAGGTAGGGTATAAAATTAAGTATGCAGGACACATGAAACCTTTCAGTAGAGGCGCTACGTATGTAATGTCATGGGCGTTTCTGCAAACTGCTTGTGTGCAAAACCCACAGGGTATAGTAAATCTGTAAACAGCTTATATAAACACTGCTGTAAATTACTGTGATATGCTTTGCTCAGAAATGTCATTGCTATACGAATTCTTCTCTAGGCATCTTCAACTTAATATTAAGCTTGACAGTTGTCTACCGTCTGTATTTATATGAAAGTTGAGCGTTTAGACATTTATGTTTAAAAGACAGTTCTCTTCCTGACTGTGTTCGAGGCGGGGGCCTAGAAGCTTCTGCCGAAGCGACATGTACATTTTTTGAAATGAAAATATAGTTTTTAACTGAAGTTTGATTGTAGCTAGGTATGTTGTCACTCTCCTTAAATTTAGGCAGTTATGTTCGGGTTCTCTACCCCACTCAATAATTTAAGGGAGGAGTGAATCGCGTACTAAGGCACAGTAACAATTTGTAGGATCAATCATAATCTTAGTTTCCCCCGCCCTGGTGACAGGTATCATTCTACAATTGGCGGAAATACGCCTTGAACCAAGCATGAGCGAAAATATTTGTCAGTAGTTCCGTGACATCTGCACATTTAATGGAAAAATTACAATATGTCTGATTAAAGAAAATCTTAAAATATTTTTAAGTTAAAAGTTTGGTGTGGATACAGTTGTAAAACTTGTATCTAAAACCATTTCAAAATTATTAAACTGGTTTGCAGGTCCAGCAGTCAACATTATTTATTTGAAGATCAGAAATAGCTTGCGCGCTGCCAATACGTACTAGGCCAAATTCTCTCATTTGAGACGTGTAGTATTTTAATATATTAATTTACGGGATAAATATTTGAAGCATTATAGCTTATGCCAGCGCGGAATGTTTTCTTTCTTGATTTTATACTTTTGTTAGTTTATCTGTAGGTATAGTATTTGGTCACGTGTTAGGAGCTGGACATTTACAAAAAAATTCAGTCAGAATTACTGTTTGTGAAAATTAGCTTTCATAACAATTTTACTATATATTCTTTATAGCTTTTTTCCCGTTAGCCGATAGTAATAAGTTTCTTTTTACACATAACCTTTGAGTGTTGGGGCCTCTCAACAGCTGTGTGCGATTGCCTTTTTTTTTTTTTTTTTTTTTTTTTTATGACCCGAGAAGATTGATGGTCCATGAAAGTAAGACTTTCCTGCCATGTACGAATGACGACTTTTTTTTTTTGCATGCCCTTCGTGTTGGTTATTAGAAATGCTGTTACGTTGTGATGAGTTAATGCCTCGTGCAGCGTAGAAAGCGATTCTAGACGAATGTGTACAGAAAGAGGAGTAAGGTACACGTTTGTGGTACGTTTATTTAATTTTTTTTTCTCAAGCATGCAGCGGAACGAAATATTACTGCTAAATAACTGAAATTTTTTTTTAAATAATAGTATAGTGTTGTGCGGTGCAGCTGCGAGAGGGTGGCACAATGTTCTCCTGGTGTGGCAATGTGTCTTGCGTGCTGCCGTTGTTATATCTCATGAGGGAAGTCGTGTGCTGGTGTCGGCGTGTGCCACACTAGCAGTGTGACGCCACCGGCGTGTGGCGTACA
Organism: Medauroidea extradentata; assembly: GCA_003012365.1. NCBI lineage: Eukaryota > Metazoa > Arthropoda > Insecta > Phasmatodea > Phasmatidae > Medauroidea > Medauroidea extradentata. Next base: position 59,808 of record PNEQ01095695.1, on the reverse strand, counting down.
TGTTTCAACCAAGGCCGGAAATACGCCATGACCTTGTAACACCTGACACTATCTATTTGTGGCTGTGAATTGCGTTACAGTGGAATCTTGTGTGTTGGTTGTGAACTGTGAAATGTGAATCCTGGTTAAGGGGGCTGGGTTTTTTTTCTTACAGTGGCGTAGTTGAATCTTGTGTTCTTTTAGCAGGTATACGAAGGTAATCCATATTAAGTAGTTTCTTTAAAAAAAGAATAATCGCAACTGGCAGTAACACTTTTCATGCGCAAGTAGGTGTATGTTATATGCATGCATAGGTAATATTCATGAATAGTTAACCTTAAGGGAGTGTTAGACAATTATGTTGTATTTTCAGTTTTTGAGCCGTAGCATTTATTCCAATTGTATTATCAAAATTTTCTTTTCGGCAAAGCATAGGATATATTCATGGTAAACTGCTCGACATATATAATAATGGAATATTTCATTAATTTGTCATGCAGAATCATTGCAAGAATATTATTTTAAGTTAACCTATAATTTTCTTGCAATGATTCTGCATGAGAAATTTATGAAAGATTACATTATTACTTATGTCAAACAGTTTGCCAAAAATATATCATATTATTTGTCGAAGAGAAAATTTTGATAATACAATTTGAATAAATGTTACGACTGAAAATACAATAAAATTGTCTAAACTCCCTCTTAAGTAACTAACAATTTTATTGCACTGTAAATTATACGAGCTGTTGTGAGTTTTTTCTCTACGACAGCTGCTCTCTACACGCTATTGAATGCGCCTCACGTTTTTCGTTCTAAAGCTTACAAGTATTTTCATATGCGAAATTATTTTATACTTTAGTTCGTTTTAAAAACCGTCGTGTATTATATATTAGTTGTTTTTTTTTAATTTAAATACTTATTTTAGGTTGCTAGTCTTACTTGTGTAAAATTTTGCAATATATTTTAAACACGCAAAATTGGTGGCTAATACACAGTAAAAAAATTGTACATATACAAGGAAATTCTTGTAACGCAATATCAGAACATTATCAGTCAGATAATAAAAATAAGATGTCATAAACCTTTTAAAGTGGTTACAAATATCGTAAACAACTTTGGGAACTAGTTAAATATTTTGCTAATGAGCAGATTTTTCGAATTGAAACAAACAAACCTAGGAGACCTTTCACATTTTACAAAACGTTTCGCACTTTCACAAAAAAAATTTTTTTTTTTTTGGAAACTAGTTTCCAAAAAAAAAATTCCTTAAACTACAAGCAATTGTTGTAAAATGAACCAGACATTAGCTGTAAATATACAACATTTGTTTGAAGATTTACAGAAATGTTTGTAAATATACAAAGAAATTTGTAAATGTACAAGATTTTTGTAAATTTTACAACATATTTTCGTAGTGTTACAAAAAAAAATTACTGTGAAACAGAGCAGAACAGAAAGTGAGTTAATATTGTATTGTCATCCAGTTCTGAGCTATGTTTAAAGTTTCGAGTCTCTTTCTAGCTCATCGGGAAGTTAGTTTATAATCGATTGCAAAATTTTAACCGAACATACTTATAAGCTTTTTACTATGTATTATTGTTGCACGTCACGCAGATTTATAAATGGAACATTGTGATATTATCATGCACTTAGGCAACACTGGCGGTGTTTGACTGCGCTTATGCAACACTTGCAGTATTTGTCTGTGTAATAACAGTTAAATTGGTGAAAATCACCCAGTCTCTATGTAGTCGACATTTGACAGCTGCCTGTTGTATGCTGAAAGGTCCACGTAGCAAACATGATACTTACAAGGTGACGCCAAAGTTGCTCCATAAATTTGGCAAAGAACTTCGAAGTCTTCGTATTGTTCTTTGAAAATACGTTTCACGTCTTTTTGCCACCTTAATATTGAACAATTCATAAAATTCTCGAAATTGCCAAATACAGTATGCTTTTGTATGAGTATCTCGTTGAATATATATCACGACTATTAGGTTAAAGATATACTGACGATTATTCGAAGTCACATTTTATCCCTTTTCACCCTATTATGCGGTTTAATATTTTAAAAAATAGCTTCCAGACCTTTTCTACTCCTAATGTGAATCCACCCTCAAAATGTTGCGTTTGTAGGTCCAGTGCTTTTTTTTTTTTTACTGTGGTTTATGTTAGATCATTCTCTCTCTCTCTCTCTCTCTCTCTCTCTCTCTCTCTCTCTCTCTCTCTCTCTCTCTCTCTCTCGAGTTCTTAGTGTAATAAGCTTTAATAATATGTAATTTTACAACATAGAAACTTTTGAAAATCTGACCAGGATTTGGACACGAAAAAAGATTATACTTCATATGTAATTTTGTACAGCGCAATTCTGTAAAACCTAACTGTGTTCGCAAATACTGCACAGTTGCTTGATTTGAAAATCAACTTTATTTATGAGAAATCCAACTTTTTGGCAAGGAGTTCTTGGTCCAAGAAACACGTGGAAAAGTCCGCATCCACGAATTACTGACCCTTTGTGTCCACGTCGCTGTTTTTTTATTTAATGATACTTATCTAGTAAAGAAATGGCCTTACGACTTTTTACCAAACAGTATTTTCTACTTAGTTTTTATATCAGAATTGGCACAGTCTGTTATCTGCGAATTACCTGATACCTATACATGTAAAGAAACTATTTTTTTGCTAAAAGTATCTTACATATTTCGGGCAGTGTTTATATTGAAGTATATTTATTGGAATGCTGTTCCCTACCTACTTTTTAATCGTGCGTATTTTTGACTGCTTGCATCACACAGATTATCTGTCAGCCTGCCAACCAGATCTCATTCTTCTTGTGTATCCTGCACCGCAAATAAAACTCGTTGAGGCGTAAGGTCGGACAGCCAGCTTAATCATCGTGGTTGCCAGTATCCATCACACGTCGGCAGTGCCGGTCGAGTTTGTCCTGGAGCCTGCTGATATGTGCCTTTGAACCAGCTCCACTCCTCAACACTCCCCTGCTACGTCCTTATTTAACGTATCTGTAAAAATATCACTGTCCATCTTATGTAACCAGAAACCAGTAACACGTTTAGTCGGTGGACTGCCGCAAACCAGCCAGGGGCGTCATTTCAGATTTTCTTTAAGGGGGGGGGCAAGATTTTTTTGGGGACAGTGACCTTGTTGCATCTTTTTTATTAATTAAACGTGCATAAATTAGAAACTTTAATAATAAAACTTTGGTTTTATGTGCTTACGCTAGTATTATTTTAATAACAAAATACACAAAAAAATTATGAACATTTCCTTCTAAATCCAGGGGAGGAGGCGTTTGCCCCCCCCCCCCGCCCCTTGCTCACCATAAATGAAGCCCCTGAAACCAGCATCGAAAGTTATTTGTGGAACGTCTAGCCTGCTTTGAGCAATTTTGCGCGCTAGAGGCTTAGAAGCGACGGCGACCAAGAAACGCGCATCAAATGCCTCGTCACCACGAGCCACGTGCAAGATTCCCACAGATACGTTTTTACTATGGGATTTAAAGCGGCGACAATGTAATTTTATTAGTAACAAGTCTGTACAAAGTTCAGTTCACGTTTATATATGAGTTTCACATGCATTCGGTTAGTACATTTTAATGTGCGGCAGCCTGAAATGAAAATACCGTCCAAATCTGTGCTGGAGAGCTGTGAAACAGTGTTTTAATTGTGTCCTTGTCCGAGGTGCGTTTTGTTTTCGTATATTGGCACAATGGGCACACGTGGAATAGTCTGGTAAAATAAAATGTGTTTCCCCGCACATTATAGCGCATTTTATTTGCGTGGTGGGCGGCGCCTTTATTGTTCGGAACGCCCTACTGGAACTTTATAACACTGATTAAATTACATTGCATGCTGCCGCTTCGAAAACAGAACACTGTTGATGCGTACAAATTATGATTTTGCAGGTTTATAAATTGTTTCATAGCAGTACACTACAAAGAAAAAACAGGTGAGTGCAACATACTATTTACTTGGAACTGGAAGGTAATACACATGAAGTAACTAGTATGAGCACACTCCTCTGCCCGCTGTCCTCGTTGTCAGCTCTTATATTCATGTGCGGGTAGCTAGCTGCTTCTGAAGAGAGATTTATTACAGTCGATACATGTGTGTTATCGTTTGGACGTACTTCGAGAATGCTTGCAACAAATACTGCTGTTGGAACTGGTTTTCACTTCGACACGTGTTTCGATAGTATCTCAAGTCCTCTAATTAAACTTGCGATTTACTACGGTAGAGGGGCCGCGGTGGCCGTGGGATCAGACCTCTCGCCTCCCACCGAGACGATCCAGGTTCGATTCCCGACGGGGTCGGGCCCCGGGTTTTCGCTAGTGGTAATCGTGCCGGACGATGCCGCTGGTCGGCGGGTTTTCTCGGGGATCTCCCGTTTCTCCCGCCCATTCATTCCGGCGCTGCTCCATTCTCACATGTCACCCCCACCAGCGCTAAAGACTTCGATGTTAAGCGCTGACCAAAATCTCTTCACTCTCTTCACTCACTTCACTACGGTAGAAATAAATTGCCAGAAACTCTTCTACTGATCTTTGTGACCTGCCTGATGTGCTTCTTACGACCCCTGACGACGCGAACAGTACTGATTACGTCGAATACGTACTCGCAATCTACACACCAGTAACTTTCCGTGTTGTGTAACTTTTTCCTTCTTGTGCGTGATATGACTCACACTCTTGCGTTTGCTTACTCCCATTTCTTTCTGAAGCGTTCTAGTTTTTTTCCTCCGAGTAATGTGTTGCTGTTTCGCGTCTGGTCGCATTGTTTGCAAGAATATTCGCTGGAACTGAGAAAGTTAACTTTGGTCGTACGACTATTGCAAAACATCGTCGGCGAGTTAAAAAAAAATGACTAGGAGTAGAGCTTGTTTAATTAACTTTTAATGTCCGTGTCCCGGATCGAGTACATGTGTCGTAGGTCAGGGAACGATGGCCGTTAAAAGTTACTTGAACGGTGCTAGGAAATACGTAGCAAAGCCCGGTACTACCAAGTCTGACATAACGAACACGTTCGTGCTTTGATGGATCTTCCATTCACCTCGGTTTATATAGCCCAAAAACCTGCGATATTTTTATGGCCAAACGTAAAACAGAGGCTAGCTGCTGCAAACATCCATCACTATTATGGCCGTACATTGTCCTTATTATAAATCGTGTAACGTTTTCCGTTTGACAGCAAAATTTAATAGAATCTAAACACAACTGCACATGTGATATTCTTTGCATACTATACTGATACTGAGTTTTTATAGTGTCGTTTGTTGGAATAATACACGTCTGCGTTAAGTCCTTGCTCTTACACATAGTGGGTTATATAATATGTTTTATCCACTTTTGGGGACCTTTACAAAACATTAAGCGATAAATAAGTAATCCTGTGTATTGCGTTCGTAAGAACGTTTCTTGCATCGCATACATTCCTTCGCTTCTCCTACAAATAACTGGGTCGTAATTTTTATACAACTCTTTGTGTGTGGTGCAACATAAGGACAGAAATACTTGGAAACAGAGTCAGTTTTATTACAACCAACAAGAAGTATTGTAGTTCATTCCTGAAAGGGGTATTCCGGTTACAGGTGCGTGTGTGTGTGTGTGTGTACATATACGTATACACTGTAATATGGTTTTGGTGTGTGTGTGTTTGTGTGTAAATTTAAACACTCAAGCACACACCTACCTTACTTCCTCTCCGTTTTAAACTTATGTAATTGTGGGCGCAATTTTCTTAGCAACATGTCTAGACTTGTGATGTAGTTGGTCTGACGGTCCTTAAGCGTCTGCGTCACCTCTTTTGTTAATAATATTAATTTTCGTTTAGTAAATTAATGATGGGGCGAATAACCTACATTTTTTCTTTGTAGAAACATTACATTGTATTATTGGCGCGTATTGCAGGATGGAATCGATATCGGGAGTTATTTAGTGTTTATTATTTAGCGAGAGAGAACTTTTATCTTTAAAATTTATGCTAGTTTAATTATTTCAAAGTCACGCTTTAATTTTTCGAATACAATGCATGCACGTAATGAAAGGTAAAGTAATTAACTTCGCCCCTATTGAAATATTTTCAATTATATCTTGCCAAATTTTCAATCAGGAAGGAATTAAGAAAAACTCATCAAAGTAAGTGACGCGGGCGTTTAAACATGAACCACGAATTTTTTTTCCAAATCTATCTCATGCCGCCGTCGAGCCGCCTTTGCGCTTGAAGCTGGTTAAGTATCAATGAAATTACAGTACGTGAATCATCGGTGTATAAGTTAGTCTATCGGGGTATTTGCAAGTACGTACTGAAGTTCGCGAGTAAATGACCGATTGCGTGTTGGTCAATAGGGCAAGCATATCACCTGAAGATTGCATTGCTTCTGAGTGAGCTGTCGGATGAGATGTCTTCGTGCATTATGAGTTCAATCCTGCGCGCTCCGTGCATGATGGTGTTGGGTTATTAACCCTCCAATGGGAGTCATTTCCTGGCGCCTGGTTATTTACGTCCTCTACTTAGCAGAAGAAAAATAATAATCCCATCATCTGTACAGGTCCTCACCGCACCGCATCGTGACCTCGTGGTCCGCCGAGTTACGTGAGTCCAGCTGCGCGCGTAATGCGTTAGGTTTCCGCCAGCTTGGCATTTCGCGTGGCCGTAGGTGGGTTCATTGCGTAACGCAGTTAAACCTGCTCGCTTTAAAGGGGGGACTCTTTAGTTTACAAACAAGTATTTATCTCGCATCTATCCGATATTTTATACTTTACGATTGTAACCTTAAAGATATACATTTTTTAAGGTGTTCTTGTTTGTGAAAATCATTAAATGTTATTTGGATGCGATATTTAACTGTATTCATTCCTTTGGAAATGTCAGTTATTTTTGCGAGATAGTGTAAATATATAAATACTAAAAGAGAAAGGCGATGCGAGAGAGAGGGGGGGGGGGAAGGCGAGCCTAACCTAGTTTTTTGTATTTGTTTTGCAACACACTTAAATTATTTAACTGGCAACAAATGAAATCTACAGCGAACTTTAACTCTGGTATATTAAAGTTATTCGTGGCATTTCGTGCAGAAACGGGTTTTTCCTGCCCAATATATATCTTTTTTGCTGATTTAATGCGAGCCAGACATTCCGCACGTTGTTGACAACATTCCAGTCAACTTTCAGTATTAACTTCACTCTTGAGTACCACATGCCACAAACACCACGTGGCAAGTTATTTACAGTGTACTGACATTCTTTCGTTTGATTTAATGCATGATTTTTCATATGCGTCTTCAGCTGAAACAGTGCAAAAGTAGCTTAAGATGTAGTTTCAGAATAATGCCAACAAAATGCTCTCCAGGATCATCAGAATTGTAATATTGAGTCTTATAACTTTTATGAACGTATAAAATAAGTAGAGTCGCTCGTAGTATTTGGTGTTTTTGTTACATTGAAGGGGATGCTATTTACTTGACCCACTATATATTTTAGAAGTTAACTTGAACTTTTTCTTCATATTTATTCGTCATTAGTAACTACGGCGCTTGCGTCCCACACACGTACGGAGTCGACATGGGATTTTCGCATAGGAATCGTGTTAGTGGATTTTCTAGGGCATCTCCCGGTTCCCCTGTTGCCTTCATTCCGGCTCTGCTCCATACTCACATCATCCCTCATCGGCGCTTAAAATCTCGTTTAAGAACTGATGAAAATTTCGTCAGTCGTTATATTTACAATATACCGTATTCATGGATTAATTTGGGCCATGTAAATGTTTATTTTGTGGTCTTTGCGCAAACTATTTTAAATGTATGACTGGTAACACTCAAATAGAGAAATTTGATTCTTACTCATGTAGCCTAAAAATAACAGTTTTGAGTGTTGCTGTCACAAAGCAATCCCGGTTTAAGGTGATGCAATGAACAGCCGAAGAATGTCAAGATATGAAGAATACTTTATAATGCCTGCTTATCGAAACGGATGAGGGACCATTGATGCTGGAGTAACAACGCGTATTCAATGGACGTGATTTTTTGGGCATATTTTGTGTTCGTATTGAGAGAGGAAGTTACTTTGTGGAAGCGTCAGAAGTCATTATAGTTAAAAAGAGGAGAATTGAAACGTGCTGTGTTACGACACACCGCTCGTAATATTACAATATTCTTACGTGGTGCTCGGGCGTGCTGAAGGGGCCAGAGTTGACGGGAACTGGCTAGAAACTATTCCGGCCGAGGTATCTGTGTGGGAAGCACACACTTGCGTAATGAGAGAGCACAGATCCACACAGATCGTTACAGAGCGGCGGTAATGACACGGCCATAGGTAATAGACTCGCTCGCCCGGAGTGAAGTGGGAGGGCGTAGAGCGGCCTCAAATTGCTGCTCGTCACGATAGCCTCTTCCCTCGCTGTTGCGAAATTTGGCCATCGCACTGGACTCGTGTTTACCTCCCGACCTGCGTGATTTGTTCGCTCGCCGAACTGACGAGAGAAATGTCTGTGAGCAGAACGTCACGAAAAACGTTACGTTTCCAATAGTAAACAAGTTTCGTGAAGAATGCTCCCTCGGCTTCTATGCTAACGAAGTTGTCGTGAATCCCACATCAATCATTTTTCTTTGCATTATTTTAAAACGTGCATAAGATGTAAATTATCACTTATAAGCCCTGTCCATAACATATTTATATCACTTGATGAGTATCATAACACAAATAGTACTAGATTTTTAGTAACTTGTGTGTTGTATTTTTATATAAGTTTTTTATTTCTTCAAAACCTACATTTTTGCATAATATCGGATAAGACAGATGTCTGTACACTAATTAGCCAAACATACCAAACTACAGTATGGACAATTTATAAAATGTTTATAAATTTTGCAATGGTGCAATTAACATATCTAGTGTGCTGGACAGACAGAAACCCATTGTTGTTATGCGTATTGTACAGATGATTCAGTTAGTGATTATTATGTGTAGTGTCACTTCGAGTTTAATAAATGATACCTGAGTATGGTATGTAAATGGCAATTTTTCTGCGTGTAAAACATTAAAATAATGAAGCAAACTTACTTTTAGAAATGAGATGGTTTGATCCTAAAAATCAAAAGTTATTAGAATAACTAATTAGCCTCATGTCCTGTGCAGTCTCGTTTATAAGTTAACCAATTTCCCTCGGTACCAACAATAACTAACTGTTTAACTGTGAACTAAAAGAAACTTCATTTGCATTGAAATATCCGCTGTAATTTTAAAATTGTCCTTTAAAAAATTCACGAGTGCTGAGAAATACAATTTAGTATAGTTTTGGCAAGTCACAAAATCGCTAAATATTCCTTTTCTCCATATTTTTTTTTTCCACATTTTTGTAACTCTTTCAGTATTTTTGGAGAGTTTTCTAAGTTATTCATCCAACTTTTTTGATGTCCTTAAGTTAGACCAAAACCTGAAAGTTTACGTGGTATACCATAACATTACTTGTATCGAAAAATATGGTCGAAATAAACATAGGGCAAAGAAACCTTACCCACGAATTCATGTGGTACTATTCTGTAAAAGAGTAAAGACAACAGATTTTGTATAGACACATGTCATGCTAAAACAGGGAAAGAAGTATAAATCGATTACTTTGTTTCGTAGGTGTAGCATTATCATCAGATGTTGATATTACGCAACGGAATCGAATCAGTATAAATTTTCACAGCCAACAATGGTATTTTTACACCGCATAATAAATTGATATACGAAATGCAAAAGTAACGAAAAATATCTAAGGTTTTCTTCTCCAACAAATCAAAATTTTTCTGGCGATGTGTCTTGTTAAAAGATGTCCTCGACAGGTGCATGCGGCCGATGTTGCAGCGTGTCATGCGTATTCTTTTTACGAGAAACCGCCTGACTTATTAATATCTCGTTTACCTACGAAAATAACAGTCACTTGAAGCTACGCTTATATGATTTTTAAACTTCAGCATGCTTGTTAGTAGATACATGGTTTTTGGGCTTGTCAAAATGGGTAAAACCCAGTTTTTTAAACTGCTGTGTACTCCGAAAATACCACCTGAATTTGTAAAATGCAAAGAAGACGCGGGCGTTAGCCATTACTTCATACTATTCAAAATAAAATTGTAGGGTCACTTCTTGATCTCCGAAAGGAAAAATACTGCAACGAAAACCTTGCACAACAGTCTGGCGCGCTGTGGGTAGAGGCGATATGCTTTCCGTCGGTTTTACGGCTCTTTTCGCTCCCACGCGTCAAACGCTGAGATTTTAAATGGTGCTCACTTTGGGCTTGGGTCCGAGTTTCAAAATTCTGATAATAACCATTTTTAAAACATAAACGGAGTCGATATCGTAAAATAAGTATGTTACTTTGTAATAAATGGTTTTAACCACGTTCTCGATTTTTTGTCCAGAGAAAATAAGCATGATGGCAGCTTATCAGTTAATTAAGGAAAATGTTCTTTTAGTTGATAAATTAGCTAAAATATTTATACCGTTTGCCTCGAAAAATTACATTAAATAGTAAAATCAACTTCTAACAGAGATGCGGAGCGATTTTACGTTATTGACATTCGTCTGGGTTTAAAACTGTTACTCTCTCTAAAACGGGGAAGTTCTGGCCCATGCCTGAGTAGTATAGCCGTGTGTCTTTTAATGACTGTACACGAAAATAATTTTTGCAAATCTAATTTTTGCTGGATCGTGTTCTGTGGGAGTCTTCTATGTCTCTTTTGGGAGAGAATCCCCTGAAATCCGCAATGAGGAACATGCCGCCATCTTGAAAAATGGCGGACAAAATAGATTTTTTCTTATTTACTTCACAAAACTTTGATTTTACAAGAAAATAGAATTATAATTAATTATAGTCGCCAATGACTTACGCATGGATAACGGCATTGCTGCTACCGAGTCATGCAACTCGAGCGCGCTTCCCGGCTGGTGCTGCGAGCGGTCAGAATAAATTACTACAATCAGATATGTCCGCTGTATGTGACTGTAAAGCGAGAGAACAGACATACATAGAGGACATTCTGCAGAGTTACCGCGCGCTGGCCCCGAGATTAGAGAAGATAAATCAGGATCACCCAGCAGAGTTAGGTAGCCCTGCCGGAATGTACGACACGCGAACACGTGTGTACTCCGGAACGGTTACGGGCTCGCGCACATAAAATGTGCACGTACTTTTTATACGCGGCGAAGGGAAAGCAAACCAGCACTTGAAAGGTGCGTTGTGCATCACGTACTGCAAAACCTGTGAGGTGTGTTGATATTCTCTTATTGCCGCGGAGCACGTGTTCCGCAGTCAAGTCAGTCTAAACGACATGAGAGTGTACTTACACTGCATTTATAACGCAATTATTTATGTTGTGTATTAGAATTACACTCTGTTCAAAGTACCCAGCCGAGGCAACAAACTACTACTGTAGTTTAATACACGGGTAGTAAAGCTCGCAACTGTGCGAGATGGATCCGCTTGCGCACGCGCATCAATTCAGTAACTGAACGGGTATAAATCGAGGGTTAGATAAAATAGTTACTGGCCAGGGCAAACACTTTCCGAGTGGCTGGGAAGGCGAAACTTCAGGCCACTCTTGGTAATTTTTTCTATTAAAATTTGTGCAAAAAACTCGAAACGTTTGTAATTCAAGATTTAAGAGAAATCATACGATTCCGATCCCATTGTAGGTTTTTTGCAAAGTAATGCACAGCTCGTTCTCAAAAAAAAATTAGTTTGCTTGATTTTGCCTTATTTCATAAGAAAATTGGTGATACTTTGGGTGCAAAAAAATGTAAGGTATATTACTGCCAAAAAAATTAGGTCCAATTTATGATATATAGGTGACAAAACAATGCAGGGATTTTTCGATATGAAAATTGTTGGTTAGAAATATGTATACTATTTTCCAAATAATTGTTAAACTCCCGGGACTCGAACCAGGGTCCTCCCGAATGTTAGTGTATCTTGCTCGGTTTCCCCCAAGAAGGCGACTTGGAATGATACACAAATGTGTAGGCCTAACAGCAACTGGAGTGTCCCGAGAGAACTCGACTGTTACTTGCAAGTGCTAAAATCCTGTTATGGCCTCAGTGGGTATCGAACCGTGATCTCCTTGGCGTGAGGCCGGTGCACTCATTATCGACGCATCGCCCGCCGTGGTCGAGTGAGCGTAATAACGTGTGCGCGGCACGGCAGTGGAGGACCCCTAGTGGAGGCAGTCACAGCTGGAGGCCGTCTCCGAGACCTCGCGCTGAGTGACGGCCTGCGGGTCATAGCCGTGACGTATGCCCGCTGCATTGGAGCGCTCTAGACCAGAGATCTCATCTGAGCCATTTGTCTTGAGAGCACGCCCACCTCCGCAGCCATGCAATTACACCGAGGGCAACCTCTCGCCGTCGTGTATTTAGTGCGGCGTTACTCTAGCCGGGACTGCGTCTCTGTGGTGTCGATGTTACCGTCAAGAGGACATGGAGTCGATTCCCGGCTCCGGCCATCCTCGTCTCGATTTACATGGGATGTCCTCTCCCAATGACTGCCATCGTGTAAAGACGTATCACCGTATTTAATAACCTCGCTGTCGGCGAGACCTAAAGCCTGTGCACCTTATCTTCGGTGTCGGGGACGAGTGTTGACGTATGCGTGCGTCCCGCCCGAATCGACGATAGAAGATAATTGAATTATAAAATAATTTGTTGCACCTGCATACATTTGTGATCGTGTTACACTTCATTGAATTATATTAGTATGTCATTGAAATGAATAATTGTTTCTTTAGTTACTTGTCTTATATAACTTCGGGCTCCGATGAATAGACTTAAATATTTTTTTTTGCTTAAAAGAAACCGCGGAGGTGTGGTGGTCAGACACTCTCTTTCTACCACGACTATCTAGGATTGATTCTCGATTAGGGAAACATGCTAATATTGTCTTTACTCGGCGGGTTTTCTTGGTGTTCTCCCGTTTCCCCCACCCTTCCATTCCGCCTTTGCTCTATACGCACCTCATGCTGCCACCGCCAATACTTAGTTAAGATCTAGTTGTTAGGCATAAGCGCATATCTCAACATCACTCATTCTGTTTATGGCTGTGGGATGTAATATAAAGTAATGTATTTGGTATGGGTTGAAAGAAACAAATGTTAAGCCTGTTTTAAACTACGCAATTACGATATACTATATCTTAACATGGTACATCTATTGCACTTGAGAAATTAGTCGCCATTATTAAATCGCAAGTACGATTTCGTTATATAACATTTTGTAATTCACTTATTTTCTTCTTTTTGCCTGAATGAACTCAGCAAGGTTTGTTGCAAAATCGCAAACACATCGAATGCCGTTGATTTCAAAGCGTATCTTGCATTGACCAAAACAACCTACATGATTCCTACAATTTTCATGTTTCCAGTTGAGAAAATCCGGTGTCATAATTTCCCCAAGTCAAGCTTTTACTATACGCATGTAACTTAATATAGGTAAGATATATATTATTTCGCGAGCTAGATCTGAGTTTTTTGATGTATGCTTCTTTGTTCATATAGACGAGATGTTAGAACGAATCATGTCGATGCGTGTACTATATACGTAGTAACGTCTCTGCTCGGACGATTTGGCGACTACGTTGCGACAGTGTTCATTTCGATAAGGACGAAAATGCATACTCAACGTCGCGTCGACAACAAGGTCATTAGAGGTGGAACTTATCCCTTTGTAAGGAATCATCCCATCATTCGCCTGGGGTGATGCCGGGAACCGAAGCCAGAACGATTTAGCCAGGACAAAACCCGGGTCCTTCCGAATGCAAGTCTAGTGTTTTACTATTGCGCTATCTCACTCAGTTGATACAGACATGAATATCTATGACATTGTTGTGTGGTCCATTGAGTGAATATTATTGCGTTTCCCAAACACGGAAATTCTAAGTAGAGTATACGCTGATGCACGACGATAAACGTTCCAGAAAATATTCCCATTCAGAAATTTGGTACTCGTATTTTATCAGGTGAACGTAGCCAAAAAGTATGTCGCGGTTTATGACCAACCAATGATTGTTTTCAACGGTAAGATTATGGTAGCATCTAATGGTGGAGGACGAGAATTTTCACGTGTTTGTTGACCATCACCCATGTATCTCTAATACAATTCCTTCATTATCCCTTGAAATCAGCAAGTCACATATTTTTAAGAACGGTGACGGAACTGTCATATGCAGACCTAGATGTAAGTTTTGTGAATAACCGCTCAGTATTGTTACTTGAATATTATAGGCAGTTTATCCCAAATAGACATAGTCGTAAATGCAGTTAGCATGTGCCTATTCTTCATTCTACGGCTACCCTCAGTTTTCTCAGGGTAGTTCTGTTCTATTCGCTTTCCGTCCCTTGTCATAACTTCAGGATTCGGCAGTTGCCTACTGGCGCCCAGCCAGAACTCTGCAATACTCTGCCCTTGAGTAGCCTCCCTATATACTACTTATTTTGCTACCCTTTCTTCCACAAAAAATTCAAAATGGATATTAACCCTTTTAGTGCCAGTTTTCTTCCACAAAAATATTCAAAATGGATATTTTAAGTAACACGGCTTGTTTGATCAGACGGATTAAAATTTAGTAGGCGGATGTACAAATTGACAAAGTATGGGTTTTGTGGGGTTAGTTTCCGCAAATATCTACAGAACCTAGCTCCCAGCGGCACAAGTGCCTTGGGAACCAGCAATCCGCCGGACGTAGGGCGCTGATCTGATGGCAGAGGAATGCGACAGGTTTCCGTAGTCATACAACGTACAAGGTTAAAATCTCATCAGCGAGAATTCGCTGCTTCAGGCAACCAAACCTGTATCTTTCAATCGCTAATAGTAAGTTAATGTGTGGTCGCTTATCCGTTGTGAAGCATTGGTAACAGTAATTAACTTTTTTGTTTATTTCTTTCCTCCAATAATTTTCGATCTACTGCAGCAATGTCCGACTTAAATAATTGCCCCACATTAAAAAAAAGGGGTGGGGGATAAATTGGAACTTATACGCGAGTTCCATTAACGAGTGACTAATTTTCTGAGGTGCTCCAATTGGCACTTTTTAGTTAACTAAATATTAAGCAGATCCCTAAAGCATACTTAACTACAACGTACGAAGTATTTTTGGTGTGTACCGAATCTATCTAAATACAATATACTTGGTAGCGTTTCAAATGAACCACACTAAATCATTAATTACGAGATTACCAGTCGAGTTGGAACACGGCTTGTGTCGTCAAGTCACTGACACTTAAAGTTCGTAAATTCTACATTAAACGCACCATATTAACTGTTTTCAGCTATATTTTCTGAAACTGAAAATTTTAAGTTGTCTAGTAAGGAACCACAAAGCTTATTTGCTAACAGCAATGACTATGAATTATTTTTAATTTCGTTGGATTTTTATGCTGAATGTAAGCGAACATTTGTCACTATAGCATCAGTGGATACAGCAATAGTAGGACTGTCTGAAGTGAACCTAGTTCGGTTTTGACTTGAGATTACCGCTGCTTTTTCCCCGAACACTTTTATACTAAGTCGTGTAATTTCTATAAAATATTATTGACTATGTCCCCAAACAAGCAATAAAAGATTGTACTTAATGACTAGTGTCCGTTGAATTTGACAGGCCAAGATGAATGCACCGTTTTGCATAAAAAAGTTTATTGAAAAAATATTTCTTGTCATGTTTTTGTTGATATTACTTTTTTTCTTACTTCGACAGTTAGTGTATGACAACATTATTTTAAGATTTTCTAAACCCTAAGTGCTATTTCCTGGTTCAAACACATTTTACGCTCAGCTGACTCCAGCCCGAGTTAGGTGAAGTAACAATTAAAAAACTGGGATGTTAATTCTATCGTTAGCTGGTCATCTTTCCGGCAAGATAATGGAAATCTCAGACACTTACTTAGGCTCTGTCCTCCGGCCTTTTTGTTACAAACTTGGCCGAGATGGTCTGAGCAATACCTTTCTCTATACAAGCCGTGTGTTTTTTTTTTCTCGAGGAATCCTCCCCCTAGTTCGTGCGGGAACGTTGCAATGGTTGCGTGAAATTAACTGTTGGTTGACAGAGTCTGGGTGCTCCGAAGTAACGAATTTTTATAATTTCACGACGTGTGAAGAGCTGAAATTAGAGGGCCTCTTTAGATAGGCTATGTTTGTGTGTGTGAGGTAGGAGCGGTAAGGTTTCCGTTGGCCGGTGAGTGTAATACATTATCGCCTCTCCGCGCAAGCTACACAGCTGGCGTGCAGTGCTTTACTATTGTGCTTTTTCCTATGGGACTTGAAGCGGTGACCAAATTATTTTATTTGTGGCCAGTATAGTTCAAAGTCTAATGCTTGTTTCTATAATTAGGTTTTTCTAATCCGGTTGTTATTTTTCCAGATACGGTAGTCTGTAAAAGCCATTTTTGGCATTTTGTGATTCATTTGTTTTAACTGTGTACTCCGTTAATCTGTATTTGAACATGTTTTAATTTACGTAGCAATGTCCTTTGTGATAAAAGTTATATGTAACTATGGACCTTTCCGAAACTTTTCGCTGAATTCAAATACATGAAACTTTAATCAAATCATGTCTAATAATACTTGCTATTACTTGAACTTAATCTTTCACCGGATTATGGTGGCTAAATGAGGGAAATACAATCAAAGTTAGACATTTATAAACAGCTGAGGAAACAAAGTTTCCAAAATTAATTTCGAAAAATTGCTTGGAAATCACTTTATTCCAACTTTTTTATGTTAATTTTTTTCTTTTGCTTTTAATTGCGTGAAAAAAAAAGCTGGAAATTCTTAATTGTCAGGAAAACCTGAAAAAGTAAGGGAAATTTGATCCTGATTTTCTGTAGCAACACTGGGACTGTAAGTTCACTCTTATGAACTGCACCAATGCAAGAGCAGAACGTATGTTGTCTAGTCGATGTAGCTGCTGTCTCCGAATCTGAAGTTCAAGTAGCAGGAATCAAGTGTATCCATGTTATGACCGGAGCAGCTAGTCAGCATGATTCAGGACGGAGTGTGTTAATTTGGCGTGATGATGGCTTATAGAAAGCGGCCGCGATGGTCCAGAGGTCAGATCGCTCGCCTCCCACCTCTGCGATACGGGTTTGATTCCCAGCGGATGACCCCCGGATTTTCGCATGTGAGAATCGTTCCAGACAATGTCACTGGTGGGCGTAGTTTCCCCCGCTCCATCATTCCGGCGCTGCTCCATTGTAGGACATTATCATGTCACAATTCAGGGACGGTGGCAGCCTACTGGACCCAGATCAAAATGCCACCACCTCGCCGTAAGGTGCATCCTCCATACAACATTATTTCTTCAAGAATAGTAAGTTGAAAATGTGTTTTCAATTTTCCAGTAAAGTGAATATAGTAGGAGTAATGTTACTCTGAAAAATCTACTATATAATTTCATTTCTTGACTTATAAGCTAAAATACGACTTGATATTCAGCAAATACGCTCTGAATAGTGTCTAAACCATGATAAACCAAGTAGTTTTTTATATTTATTTAAATAAATTGAATTTGAGTAGATTTTCATGGAAACACTACTCCCAATAAATCCACTTGACGGACCAACGGAAAACACGTTTTGAACTTACTTTTATTTTACAAGTTACCACCGCGTAAAATTAACACACTCCGTCCTGAATCTTTCAATACAATCTTCGTCGACGTCCGCAACTTTTATGGGAAACACCTTCTTCCATCGCTTGTTTAGTGAAGACTAAAAAATATGCATATGTTTAAGCAGCGTCCACTCTTATTACATTGCTGATGGCTTCATTATAGTAATTGTTTATTTTAGTTTTCTTTACGTCTCGTCGGCAATGAGGTAATTAGAGATGGTGCACACAACTTCACGCAAGTTCGGGAACTAGGAAATGTGTAGGCCATGTCCTGTGCTAAGGAACCATCCCATATTTCGCCTTGAGCGATTTCGGGATACATGGGAAACCGAAATATGGATGGCCGGAGTTGGGATTCGAATCCCGGTTTGCCCGAATGCGTGTCCAACGTATTATCGAACGTAATACACGTGCGCATTATTTCAACTTGAAATACTGTCTCACAATCAATTTTTGCGAGTGTGAAAACATGAAATGTATTATTATTAAGAAAAAAAATTGCTTTTAGCAATTTTTACGTGTTCATATTTGGTCGTACATTGCAGGAAAATTAAATTTTATACTATTGTGGATGTGTTTTGTTTATGTTAGAGTAATAAGGCGGCTTTGTTTGACTTTTACCGCCAACTTGTAACTAATATTTGAGTACATTCCGTGTTTATGCCTCAAATAATTAAATGTTCGATGTTTCCGACACATATTTGCGAGAGCCGTAACGAACATGTATGACTCCTATTATTGAACGCTCTTTAGAAGTTATCAATGGAAACGGCTGTGTGTCTCTCGCATGTCCTGAACAATCATTAATAAGCACTTTGGCATCGCAGTGTAGGAATTGTATTCACGTCACGTGGCTACTGTACCATGCAGGAGACGCAGAGACAAGGACGGAATGGTTATCGTGGTCGCCGAGAAAGCGTGTTCGCAGAAAGGTTCGTTATCTTGAGTAGACAAAGCGCCGACGGTCGCGGTGGAGTACTGACGTGTCGGTACGGGTGCCTCAGCAAACAGCCCGGGGCTTGAAGGAAGAGACTGACTACATGGTCTGGTCTTCAGCCTGACAAATGATCACATGAGCTGCCGCAGCTGCTCAGTTAATGACCGCGCCTCGAGAACATCGCGGCTCATTACCGTGGCAGGACTGCGGAAAGCCAACAAGGCCCGCGGCCATCTCGCGACAAGGCCCCCGCTTCGCTCAGGTCAGGTTGCCGTTACCGTGCGAACCCGGTTAACACGCGTGCATTGCGACGTAAGTTATCTTATGTGTGACGTCACACAGGATGTTGCAATATTTTGGGAAAACAATCCTCGCACCTGGAGGAACCAAGAATATTATACGAACATAGGTCCAGCAATGCACCATCTCTGCACTACAATTCACAGTACAAGATGTATATATAATGCATGGCGTGCGGGCTGTATCGTCTTACAGTGGAAATTGTAGCTATTATTGGCAACTGCGCTGAGAGGAAAGTATTGTTGTAGGTACCATAATTTTGTTAAAATAGGGACAACAGTCCTGTTTAATTGCTGGTAATATCTGGATGGTTCCTAATAACAATATGTCGTGTAGAAGTAACAGTATATTTTATAGAAGGAACAAAAGAGCATGTTACTTTTACAGAGCATGTTTTGTACGGGGCACATTGTTGCAGGAACAATTTTTATCGTAACAACAGTACTGGACTAATATCCCTATTATGACAGAATTATAGTACTTACAACAATACTTTTCTTTCAGTGTGCAGACCAAACGAGTTTTATTTAAATGGACGGTAGGCACTGTCAGAGTAACACGACGTAGTCCGCGCGTCATGCACTGCAATGTATATCTGTAGTACAGTCACGTAATAACCATTGCTGCTGACGAAAGCGACAAACGGAAGCTTTTCATTGTTGCTATCGTACCAGCTCTCAGGGCGTACAGGAATGTAAACAATGACATGTTGATTTGAGTCATTGTTTATTTTACCACGTGTAGTGCTTGAAACACTGTAATCTGGACACTCGCCTGGATATTTGACCCCCTTGATGTTTGGCTGTAGTTCACCAAGTTACCGAGAATATTGTGTTTTATTGGCGCTGATGTTAGGGCGGTCGGACTAAACTCCGCCCACTTCCTTTCCGCTAAGATAAACAATTTATGAAAACGTATTTTTTTTATCAATTTATAAAATACTTTCTTTGCTCACAAATTTAAGAAAATGCTCCAGCAATCTTTATTTACTTTATAAATTTAACAATGAAAAAAAGTGAACGGAGTTTTGAGTCCGACCACCCGGAAAACAGCGCCAAAAAGTACGGCATTCTCGGTAACTGGACGAACTACAGCCAAACAACAAGGGCGTCGAGAAAAATACATTGGTAGATAGGCGAGTGTCCAGACCTGTTCTTCTACGACCGTGGTCATTTCCAATACTTTTAAATGTGTTTATACGCACAACGGACACACGTAAATGATGTTCCACTTTGGCGAAAACGGTGAAAACGTAACTCTGATGCCACCTGTCGGTGGAATTTTGAATTGTCTGAAGCACGGAGCAAGCGGCCACATGCAATATGATCTTAAGTCTAATTATACTGTGAGTAGAAATGTCACTAAATAAATATTTTGAAGTAGAGGCCTATATTAAATACAGAGAGGTCGATTTAATCTTAGGTTCTTTCACTAATATTGTATTCAAATAGGAAAATACATTGAACTACTACATGGAGCTACCAACCATACAAGCAGTAAAGTAACTGTTGTTGATGGTGACTTATATGCAGTAACAGCTAGTGATTTGTTTTTGAAGGTTAAATCTTTAGTGCTCACTTTATCCCGAATGACCTTTAATTCTTTATACAATCTATTTGTTTGTGACTAAGAAAACAGACTGCAGGAATTACAGTTACATAATTCGAGTCAATAAAGTAACATAGAAACATGTATGTTCTTATGTAAGTGACACAATTGCGTTTGTGTGTTATAGAGGCCATGTTAACCAGCATAATTGTTAAGATGCATTTGTTTACATGGTCTGATGAAGTATACAATAGTACCTGGTCGGCTTACAAATATTTGAAGTTCATCCAAGATAAAAACACACCATAGTATGATATAACTACGCTGCCCATTAACAGTATCTTCACATTGTATTTTGAAGTAATAGTTAAATGCAATAAAATTATTGTTGTAAAATTAAAATGCTTATGCCATGAGAAAGGACAGCTGCATTACAACATATTGTTTACTTAGGACAGTGTAAATATTATGGTGGTTCGGAAGTACGGGCTTCCAAAGATTTGAAGATATTTTGAATGTACTATGAAAATCGATGTACGGTGACCACATATATGTCCAGATTTTGAGATTAATAGGTCTAGAAGGAAAACTTTTTTGTCTTTACCTTTCCGCATACAAAGTCACATTAACCCAAGGTATTGTAACAACTTTGCTGCCCTGGGCGCAGCCGGGTTCCTTTGGGATGGAGGGCTTATATAATTAAATACATAAATAAAATATATATTTTTTTAAATTTAATTACAATCTCTATAAACACTCCACATTAAATATACAACACTCGCGATTCGCACTTTTCCAAATAAACATTTACAGATATTATGTACAAATGCCGAATTTACTACTCTAGTGTATAATTAATAACGCCTCTCTCTCTCTCTCTCTCTCTCTCTCTCTCTCTCTCTCTCAGTTCTCGGACTATGTGAGTATTTATCTAGAAATGTCTCATAGTGCACAGCTACAGTTCAACCTGTTTGTCCACTCTCACCCTTACTTACACCACTTGAAGAGTGTTACCGTCGTCCACCCCTATGTAGCATCTTCTTTATCTACCGGTCCCTTCTCGTCCCTCACTAAGTCTGCTGCGAACACTCACCAGCTGAACGCGGCGATCACTCCGTCTATGCGCTCAGTAGGCCGGCATTTATAGTCGCCCGCGACGACGCCCAAAATATTCTCAAACCTCGCCGATCATGCTGATTGATGTAAGCTGAACATTCTAGGAGTTGCCAGAACATTTTTCAGTTACGTTCTAGCTGAATTCTTGTCCCGGATGACTGTCAGGTGCCCACTCATTCTGAAACGCCTGTGACGGGAGTGGCCTGTGTCGCCAGGGCGAGAAGATGAGAGGAAAGGAGGTGGGGCGAAGTCCACCAACTCGTCGTGTGACTGAAGATAATGAAGCAGAAAGAGGGGGAACGAGGATGGGCGCAGTCCGCTGTCTGGACGCCGCGCGCCGGGGCTGTAGGAAGTGAGCAGGGGAGAGGAAGGCGGCGCCCAGGCTGTCTTGCCCAACTGTCTCAAGAGTGCTGACTCGTCACAGTATGTATATGTACATGTGGAATTGTGTTTTACATAACAATGTCAGTTTATTATAAAATGTGATGTAGCCACCGTGAATCGATGTATATCGTATCACAGGTAAAACGGCTTATGCATAGTCATTTTACCACTCAATTCTTCCATCGTAGATGAAGAAAGCAGCTAATTCATCTCCCACTTCCACAGCTTTCAAAGGTGGTTTACATGGAACCTTCTAATGTGGAAGAAATGAAGTAATTTCTTCATTACCTGTGGCTCTCCACTAAGGCCCGATCCTATAGTCGCCACCGAGAAGATATTCCATACACAAAAAAGCTCTCCCAGCCAATTTGCAGATTATAGTCTCCACCTGGGTGATATTTCCATTCTATGAGCCTCTTCC
The DNA here is from genome assembly GCA_003012365.1 of Medauroidea extradentata. Classification (NCBI taxonomy): domain Eukaryota; kingdom Metazoa; phylum Arthropoda; class Insecta; order Phasmatodea; family Phasmatidae; genus Medauroidea; species Medauroidea extradentata. The sequence continues at coordinate 37,473 of PNEQ01095695.1, read as the reverse complement.
AGCAAAAACACTTCCTATAGACAGATGTCGATCCACACATAGGGAAGGAGAGCCTTCCATTTCTTTACGGATGTGGTCTGTAGCACTTCCAGACGAGCAATTCCATAAACGATTTCAACATGATAGACGATTTGAATGAGTTTCGAAACCATATAAATGAAGTTTATGAGTTCTACGACGAAATGGAAGATCATGTTCTGTTTCCAAAAATATATGTTAGAAGAATGCCAGATCCGATGAAAATTAACAGAAAATATATTAAAATGTTTTTTTTTGGAGTACCCATTTGTACAACATTTGGAAAAGCCAGACAATCGTGGTTTACCAATTCCGGTAATGAATAAGTTGTTGTTGGCCTTGCGGTTTTATGCGACTGGTAATTTAATACACAAATATGTAGACCTAACCGAAAACAATATATGCATATCACTGCTTATCACTGAATAGTCATACCACAGAAACCTGTAAACATTTGTATTGTTCCAGTTGGAGATGACACAATTAATAAAAAATAAATATATCCTCGCAATTTGGCTACCGCCCAGCAGCGAGTGGACCCCTCCATATCCCTACAATGCTATAAACCTGCCAACCCTTTTCACAGTCGCCAATTCCTACTGAACATACCATTCTCCCTTACCGTACTCGCAAGCATACTACCTCTCTCAGTTCTCCTCTACACCCTGTGATATCTGTTCACTACTTGTTCCACTGCCCTTGAAACCTTCCCTGATCCACTCCATTATAGGTGGTTTAAAGCGAAGCTTATTCTAAGCATGAACACTGTTATTTGTGTACTGATCAAAATTATGCATTGTGAAATTAAAACAGAAATTAAGCAGGGCTTTCAAAAGTTCTCACTTTATTGTGCGTAGTACCTAACATAACTTTACATAAAATAGATCGCAGGCTTTCGCGGCCGTTGTCTGCGTTTTCTTGGCTTGTGGGTGAGCCGCGTCTGGAGATTGTCTTGCGACGTTTCGGCAGTCGTTGCAGCTGCCATCATCAGGTAGTCGCAAGACAATCTCCAGCCAAGAAAATGCATAACTTTACATACCAGGCTATAATGTAACTAACCTAACATAACCTATCCTCACATATCCTAATAAAATATAACCTAGTAGATTGCTGTCTGTATACCAACACTGTTAATTATTTCTGTATAATTTTTCGTTTTTGATTTTTATTTGTCTTTTACCACCACAATTTCCGTGCTCTTCATAGCCCGGCCCGCTATCAAGTGTTTTTTAGAGTTTAGTAGTTTAAAACACATAGTTTCTGTACTTATTTTAAAATGTAAAATGAGGTTAATTTAACAGTTTTCTGGAATGGTTTTCGCTATCATGGTATCAGTAGCTATTTCTTTTAATCATTCGGCACTGCGTCAATTTTTTATCCTCGAAGATATGTTTAACCTAACTCAAACAATTTTTTTTTCTGTCTGACTGAACATCGTGGATTTGCTTGATGCATACATTAGGTTATTAATTAAACAAAAACCCCAACCACCTGCAGTCAACAAACAAAACACGATCATAAATCTAATGGGTGTGTTCCTTTTCCTGGCTCAGAGCAAAACAACCGACTGGAATTAGTGCACTGTTGCAAGATTTTCATAATATTCGGGTATTGAAGCTCACCCAGCTGGAAGCGGCCTGGAAGTCGACTATAAGTTGTTGCACTTGGAAAGGCTTCTGGCTAGAAATCTTTCCACGCCCAATTTGGAAGTCGACTATGGGATCGGGCCTTCGAGACGGAATCGGGCTGCCTTCGTAAGAAATTATGCAAGCTAGCTATAGCCATTACAAGTTTAGCTTTCTCGGGTTGCCAAAGCATAGGCTTCCGAAGCACTCGAAAAACTGCTGACACGATGCCACTTACATTCCTAACAACTCTACGTGCTCTAGAAATCCTGTAATTGAAAGTGCGTTGCATCGAACCCATTGGAGGTAACTCTGGATACACTTTAAGAAGGTTCTGTGTCATGGCAAACGCTGGATTTCCAATGAAGTACGGAATTTCCTTTTTCTGTCCTGGCAAAGGTTCAGGATCGGAAAATTGTAGGGACTGTGTTTGAAGTTTCTTGTACAACTCAGTGTTTGTGAAGACGCCACTGTCCGAAATCCTACCTTGGCACCCTACGTCAACAAAAATTAAGTCGTAATTCGCATCAATCAAATCGAAAAGTACAATACTGAAAGTCCCTATGTAATTGGAGAATTCGCTTCCACTGTTAAAAGGATCACTGTAGTACGGTATGTTTCCCATCTAGTGCACCCAACGTATGTAGACAATTCCACATTCTTCGTACTGTTTTTCCAACAGCAGCCAGTAGTCGGTCTTTGTCTTTGGAATCTGAAAATACAGTTAACTGAAACGAAGATAAATTAACCCCATACTGCATTTGGGAACAGTAGTTAGTGCTTATTAATAAAATGTCATAAGTACTCACACATATTTTGGTGTTTAAATAAGTTTTATGTAACAAAGCACATTAAAATATCTATATGAATTGAAGATGTCACACACATTAGTATCAATATTTGAATATGTAAAGTATCAACAAATATATTTTGAGTTACTAACATACAGCAAGTCACGAAACATGAGTCATACTTATTTTGCAAGAAATCCTATACAGTTTCAAATTGTAACACACAGTACAGAAGTGATCTTACTGTAAGGAACCACTACGACATTATGAATGATACTGGCACATTTGGCATATATAATATAACAAACTACGTGTTTAATGTTAAAGGCCCTATTTTATCAGATTTAAAGTAACGTTTAATATACTGCAAAGTTGCGTTAATTGTTATGTATTAATTTTGTTAACTGTTTCAGATACGAAATGTGTTACACACTCCGAAGAGACTTCTTTCGACAACGCGAACCAACCCAACACAGCTCCTCTCCGCAAAGTTCACCAGCAATGAAAAGAAAATACCTAGACGATAGGCGCCTGGACAAATTGCACATAAAGATGAATCGGAATACTTGGGCCAAATGATAGCAGCAAAGTTGAGGAAATACGATACCCTTAAACGATGCGCAATTCAGGGCAGTATTTATGGCCGCAGAAAGAGGCGTGCATGATCAGGAACCATAGTCAGCATATAGATTACGTGTTCCACGTTCCTCACCAAACAATCAATCTCAGGTTGCTCAAAACCGTACCTTTAATATTGAACATCAATTACCTCATTGTTCAGCGACAAAGCCAAGTTTCGATCACACACAACCATTATCTTCTCCTACTGTGCACCGCCGACACACGTCTTCAGTTGCAAATTCTTCGAACGTATGTGTATCGCCTGCCGACGATGATTTCAATTTTCAACAATTAATTTCGTTATTTCCCCCATGAACATTTGTGCTTGATACATATAGACTACATGTGCATGATGTATTTTGGTGGAAGCTAACATTATTAATTAATGAACATTCTATAGTACACTTGTTACTAATTTGGCTTTTGTATATGTAACGTAAATGAAGTGTTTCCTTGCCTTAATATGTTGCATCAATCCATAAATTATAGCTGCGCACAATTCTGGGATAATGTAGCTGATTGCTTGATTTGAAATAAACAGGTACTGAATACTTGCGTAGGACACAATTCTCTATCTTCGCCTGCAATGTGACACGTAACAAAAGAGCTGTGTGACAGTCTTAAGTTCGTCTAAGGCCGTGGTAGCGTTACGGAATTTAAAAGCCAAGATTAGTTTGTTTTTAACTTTACAATTAAATAAAAATGACCTCTCTCCCAAACGTATAGTTAGATTTAATTTTACTGAGGTTTCGTTAGCGATAGCAGCGAAACTAGCGGCAGAATGTTGCTCTGTGCAAATTGTCCCATAATAAAACACATTTTCTTTCTAACTTAGTATAATTTACCTTAGGAGAGTGAATATGATTTTTACATTTCTACAGGCGGTTTGTTCTATGGAACTATGTTCTTAGTTTTTTTTCTTGTCGGGCTCTTTTTCTCATTTAAAAGTACGTTTTACGAACTAAGAGGCATGGGTGACGAACCGTTTATTTTTACTTTACAAGCCTACCTAGTCATTATTGCTTAGGTTATTTCCCGACGTTATAAAAACATAAGTTTACACTTACTGTGTTTGTTGTTGGATTTGAACCAATGTCCTACGGTATTTGTTTCAACGTATGTATTCTTGGAACGTTGTGTGTCATTGCATGCTCGTATAAAGTATAACTAACCCTGCAACATGTTCTAGTTACTATTTTCAATGAACCGATCGTATATTCGGCATGTTATAATATTGTTCAGGTTAGTATAACAAGTGTAACTATGAAGTATGTTGATCATGTACCAACGGTCACTTAGTTTTCACTTTTCATTTAGGCTACTTCAACCCCATCACGTATGCTATTAAAAATATACGGTAACTTTATTTCAGCCATAGTATATACAGACGATCTCAATCTGTAGTTGCTATAATATTTAACGTTGACTAAAAAGGGATTGACGCAGATACGTTTCCTTTCCCTCTTTTCTTATTACATTTTATGCGTTGGCTATTCGTGGTCCTACATTCACAGTAAACTTGCCAGACCAGTTCTTGCTCCTTTGTATCTTGCCCTAGACCCCTCGGCATATGACCTTCCTCTATACCACGTCTGCAGTCCCCCCCCCCCCCCCAACCCAATGTTTGTGTTTAGCGAGAACGGAAATTTTTATACCGCCTGAGTTTACGAACGTAGGTTCACGGAGTGATCTGAAAGATCGCGGATGTCATACGTAGGAGCATCAGGTTGTCAATCCTAACTCACTTTTGGGCAGATGACTTTTCATAAACAATATCAAATATTCACAGTAAGCTCTTGTTCCCGTCATGAAGTAGTGTGCATTTTGTTACTTCGGATCTAACTTAATTAGTGCTCGAGAAGGGTAAGTGGCTCGTACTCTTGTCTGAAGGGGACATTCCACGGTACATGTGTACCCTTGCGGCATGTGTGACGTTACGTCCGGAATGCATTTTTTGTTTTGTTTTTATTTTAAGGGCTTGAAAGGTGATGTGGGCCCTTAGATGATGGCTGTAGATACAAAATATAGCCTGCTCGGATGTGCTTTTGCATTTTTTTTTTTTTTTTTTCAAAATGTTTTAGTTTTTCAATTGATGGAATAGTTTATAGTGGTGACGACTTCCGTTTGAACAGGCATAAGTTATTGCGAATAGATAAAAGAGTGACCCCCGGTTTAACAAACTGTCATCACGTAGGCAGGCACACCTGATTGTTGATTGTATGTCATTGCAGTCTCAAAAGATGATGGAAAGTCTCTCATGCGGCTGTTTTGTGTCAGTGGACACTGTGTTTTGTTTATCAACGAAGTGTTCGGCCAGAGGCCGGTTTACAACAGATGGAACAAAAACGAAATTTACATACTGTTAATGTTATATTATTAATCTTAAACCAATAAATTATTGTGAAGTTATAACAGTTTAGTTACATAATGTGACAGTTATTTGTGTTTCTGTTACATTTATCTTAAAACAAAAACAGTAATATGGAAGTTCAAAATTAACATAAATGTACAAAAATCTATACTGTTAATCTTTTTTTATTTATTTATTTATTATTTACTAAGGCACATCGACTAGAAATATGTCTTATGAGTTGTCGTTATTTCAGTTTCTTTTTGTTGCATTAGCAGAAATCATCACTTAAGTTTCTTTCTGTAAATTACATACATGATTACTAGGTTTCAAATCCTCCGGCAGAGCATTCCACTGCCTACAAGAGAGGTAGTTATAATTTTTTTTTAATGCTGAGCTTTGTGTCGTGAAACTTGTGAATTTCTTTTGTACCTAGTTTGATATGCATGCTGTGGTTTTTGTTCATTTATATTTTCGAACAGATAGGATGACACTTTCTTACTGAGGATCATTTTTAGTAAGGTCAGGCATGTACATATCAGACCCAAAAGAAACTAAAATTAAATTCTGTCTGCAACTGATTTATTGTATTATTACTTAAAAGTGAAATCAAGAAATCTGGTTGGTGGAAAGGGTATTGATTGCAATTGCAAGTGCAATTTTTACTACGGCTATTATTATTTTAGTATGTTGACATACTGTATTTGAGTTTCTAGGCCTATGTTGCCTACAATATCCTCTTCTTGACCTTCCTATGATTAACAGAGGATTTGATTAGTTAAAGTTACAAGTCAGAAAATTCATTTTATGAATTTTGTGTTTAATCATGTTTGTGCTTATTAATATTTATAATTTATAGCAGTCTCATGCTTCAACCTTAACAATAAATATTTTTATTTGCTGTTGCAGAAAGAGGATCTACATTACCTACATTCAGCATGCTACATGACGAGAGCAGGAATCTTCATCAAGGAGTTTTCTACAATAGTTTAGGCAAGTTTGTATTATAGTGTTGAATCACGCACTCGTAAATCTGCCCTTAACAAATAAAAGTTGCCCGTGGGATTCGTTTATCAGTATTAGTCTTTGCTATTGGAGTGACTTTTTAAAACCCTGGAAAACTGAAATCAGTATGGTTGGGCCAGGAATCGAAACACTCCCGTATTGCCAGATCATTTGTTTTACTTTTCCATGTGGAGGATTATTTCATCAACATAGTCTTCACTCTGAAATACATACAATGTTTTTGGGTTCCGATATACCCAGAGCAACGCAGCTTTACGTTATAGATGACAGTGACACAATATTGCCACAGTAGATAATGGTGATCTGCTAATAGTCTACTTTATCTACCAGTTTGATCACCAGCTCAGTCAAGGTCAGAGAAAATTTATAGTTTTTCTGTATCTTATGTAGCAATGCAAATCATTTATTGTAATTTTTTATTTATGATTCTCAGTATTCTGCTAATTGGAATATTGTTTCTCTTAAATATATTTTTATCAGGAATAGCTGAATAGTTATGCTCAAAAGCAAGTACTCCATGCATTTGCCATTTAAGATGTAATGATATTCTATGCCACCTCTTAGTAAGTGTATGATTTCAGAAAAATAGGTATTTTACTGGAATGGGTGTCAGCAGTTCTCTTATGGCTTTATTCTATGTTTGTCACTATATCAGTACAATCCATAGCTGCAATGATTATATTTGATATGGAGGCCGTAGTGGATGGTTTGTTACCATATGTGAGTGTATGTACACTTGCTTCATGCAGCCATACATTACATGATTTGAGATACTGTTCCCATTACAAAGCTTCTAGGAGTGCACTTTGATGAGCATTTGAGTTGGAAACCTCACATAAAAAAACTTTCTAATAGAATTAGTTCTGTGTGTTTTGCCATGAGAATAATATCAAATTGCATTAGTCTCCAAATATTAAAAACAATCTATCACTGCTATATAAAATCACACTTAAGACATGACTTTATTCTCTGGGGCAACTTCACAAAAGCTATAACAATTTTTAGATCACAAAGAAAATTATAAGAATTATGACCAAGAGTAGCACTAGAACATCATGTAAATCTCTATTCCAAAATTATGATTATCTGTCTCTCCCATGTTCGTATATTTATGAAATTATAATCTTGGTTTGTACCAATCTTCAAAGTAATTAAAAAACTCAGGTGTTCAATCATATTCAACAAGAGATAAAGATAATTTACATATACCCCAACATAATTCTACTATTTTATCAAAGGGACCTCTATATTCTGCAATTAAGTTGTTTAACAAACTCCTCTCGCACCTAAAAAACATTTCATCCCCACATATATTTTGTCAGAAGATAAAATCATTTCTAATTGATCAGTGTGTTTATAATGTAAAAAAATTTTTATATGTGAAGATAAATTAACAGATACCAATTTATCCCTCTTTTGTGATTGTGAGTGACTTCAATAGACCCAATATTAAGGAAGAAACTAAATATCCAAACAATGTGTTGTGAATATGTGATGTTATTTAATATTCTATTGTTTTTATGCTTTTTGTAATGTACATAGGCCTACTATAATATAGTTTCTTTTGACCATATCCCATAGTACTAGTACCAGTTGTACTAAATATATAGCCCAGTGGATAAAGGAAATAAATGAGATGAAATTAGGTATTTTGTTTATGGGAGGCAAATATGTGTCTGGGTTCTTTTTTTTATGCATCACTATCTTTTCTCTACGTACAGTTCATGTGTTATGTCAGTTGACATCTTCATATTTCTTAACTCCCTGAAGAAAGAGGTATCATATTAAAAAAACTAGTCTTATTACAATTTCAGAATTGTACTAATGACAACTGATAAATACTATAATAAAATGACTATACTCTGTGAATTTGAATAAAATTCACACATTTTTTGGTCCAGTTTACTACTTGTAGTGATGTGTATCATACAGTGATAAAAGTTACAAATTTTAATAACATGTGAGACTTTAAATTAGACCATAGTGTAGTATTAGTAACTACTTTTTTTTTCTTGTCATAGCAAGAACACAATTTGTAAGACAGTGTCATTTGTTCTGTTAGAAATAAATACATTTTAACATCATTTCCATTTAGTTTTCATTAACAAGTAGTTCAAATGTATTAATTAATTAAAATTAGCATAAGTACTGTACATTACATTAACAAGTGCAATAAACTAGACATGTGTTAAGTTATTGTTGAACAAGTTAAAGAAATTAAAACAGATTGTTAAGAGTTTTGGCTCGCTAATAGTATCATGAGAATTCTGTTACAATTTAGCAAGCCAGCTGTTATCATTGCAGGGTAGATAGACGGAGAAGAAGTGTGTATGATTCATGCTACATGCATTAGTACCGTGTGTAGGGTCTTGAAATTCAAGACTATTGTTTTGCAACTGAGAACTATAGTCAGTTACGCTTATAGAAATCATTGAATGCTTTTCAATGTCAATTTGGTAAAATACTATCTCCTAAAATTATTAATTTTTTATTGGGTATTCAACTTTACACTGTGTAACTGAGGCATCCAGGTTTGCCTCCAGATCAGTGTTTCAGACTATATCATTAGTTAAATTTAGCTTAAAAAAATAATTCTATTCCAGTTAGAAATATATTATGTTACATACTATGTTAAAGCTATTCCACTTACATAATTATATTTTATATATTATTAATTATCAGCTGTTAGCGGGATTGTGTGCGTGAAATTGTAAATATGGCGGTGGCATTGCGAAGGTTAGATGAGCTCGAAAATAAGGAAAAGTGTCGGCAAATACGATTGATGAGGAAATGGACGAAGACCAATTTAGGCGATTGTTCATACACGAAAAATAAAAACATTTCTGTATCAAAATTTACCTCTGAAAAAGTCCTTATTTTCCCTCATGAAATTAAACATTATTTCGTACTCCGAACAGTCGTTGTCTGAGAATGAAACGTCGTAGCTTCATGCCTCCATTTCACAAAGTTGATCCATTACTCAACCTTTAACCTAAAAACACTTTCACGTTGCCGCACAGCAAGATAAATTGTGTGGCCACGTGTTACTACTTACTAATGGCCAGAAATATAACATTTACGGTGCGATTTTAATGGTTTCGGAAAGGTACCTACAGTGTTGCACAAACCTATCAAAGCTGTTAAAGTATGTTACAAAAATGGTTAACAGAATACCATTGAAAGGCAGTCACGCGTGACTATCTGTATCGTTGACGCTATCAAAAGTCAGTAACGGATGACTGACGTTTCTGACGAGAAGTTACAGAATAAGGCCCTTGAGGGAAGTTTTTCATCACATTACTATCCTAAGGTGCAAAAAATATATTGCGTGTATATATGTAACTCATATCGAAAAATTTAATGTTTAGTAAAAGTTTTCACCTGTAACATTACAAATGCATGTAACATAGTTACGGATACATCCCAGTATGACATCACAACTTCTAACATCACTTCTACACTGGTTGAGGCAAGGCATGCAGCACCACAGTACCGGTACAGCTGCAATGGTGCTCTTGGATACACCAGTACATGCTGTACACAGAATAATATAGTTAATGCAACACACTGGGTATTTGTTATGTTCTCATAACTTCACATTAACAACCTTCATTTTGTAAAGTTACAGGTACCTGTTGTAAACAAATTCTCACAAGTTAGTTATCATATGGACCTTTTCAGAGTAATTGTTGACACTCACACAACACTGTTGTTAGAAGAGCAAACTTACTGAAAAAAAATAAAGGTAAATCTGTGGTAATATTACAGCATCACTTAAGTGGGTGTTAAACAGCTACAGGAATTTCCAAATGCTTGTTGCCTTGCACAGGTTCCTAGCATTGATTTTAGTCTCATATTGCATGAAGCCAACTGAAATCTGGAAATTTTTGTAGTTTGCCAGGTCTGCAGTTCATGTAGGAGAGAGGTGGGAGTTTTGAAGAGTGGAGAGGAATTTCTTTGGCTTAAATATATTGTTATAGTGCATGAAGTGACTTCTTACAAATCATTGACTGTTTTGCGAAAAGATACTCTTTCTATAAACTATTGTTTACGAATGAAGATGGTTGGTAACTTTGCTTGTTTCTAGTTTTTTTTTTTTAGTCGGTTATTTTCTACAAGTGGTCAAACTTGCTCAAATATAGTCTTTTTTATAATTTAAATTTGCGTATTAATAAGAATTGCTAGCAAAATTTTGAAAACAGGTGTTCTTTATTGTTTCTTTTCTTAATAGTGTGCAAACATTTCATTATTCTGCAGGAACAAATTTGACGTCTATTTGCTTTCACATTGCTCTCTCAAACTTCCCAAAATTATGCCCTTTATCATCACCATCATTAAGTGAGTTTCCACCCCTTGTGTTGACTTGTGTATTTACACAACATTATTTTCATCGCTATTACTAAATATTTCACATTCTAGCAATTCAGTGTTTCTGTATTTGGCTGTAAATTCTTTGTACTTATTGTCGCATGACTCTGAAATGATGAGCATCTGTTTATCATAATATTTTACTCATTTTTGTCATAACTATTGGTCAGATGTAATGGATTTAAGAGTCCAACACAAGTTATATTTTACCAGAATGTATTAGGATTATTTATTTCATGTTTCTAAGCAACTAAATAAAACAAATAATACCAAAGTTTCAGTATAGTTTGGGATTAAAATTTGAAATTATCGACAATGCTCTTTTTTTGAGTGACTACAGTAGTGTCTGTAGTTCCAGCTGTCATGACAGTGTAATAATACCAGTGCTACTAATTGCTAGAGTTATAAAAATATTTTACAGTTAACATTTGTTCTTAAATAGAATTTGGGTTATTAGTGTATAGTTAAAAAAAAAAAAGTTTATGTAATCCTGATAATGTAGATATATTACATTTTTTTTTACAGGAAATGCAGTTTCCATGCAAGAAGTGAACCAAGATATGTCTGCACCTGTAACAGTAGCAGAAGGTTCGCCACAATAAATCTATAGTTTGTAATGAAAATAATAAATGATTTGATTTACTATTTAGCAAGCTTGATAGGAATTAAGAAATGTTGTTTATGTTGTTGCTGTTGTTTTTGTAATAATATGAATAGTAATAATAATAATTATTAATACATTATTATTATTATTATTATTATTATTATTATTATTATTATTATTATTATTATTATTATGTTTTGGTATTGTCTGCAATATAAAAACAAAAAAAAGTAAAGTATTTTTTTAAGTTCTGTTAGAAATTAATTTTTTGAAATAAATCTGTAAATATTTTAAGAAAATAAATTTGCCAAGAGGATTTGTAGATAGAGATCATGGTATCTGAAAAAGCATATGGCAAATAAAATCCCTATATATTTTTATGTTCTTTGGTTTTGATATTCTACTTACATTGTAATTTTATTATGAGAAATCCTTGATTGATGCCTTTTCATTCACTGGAAGCAAACAAAAAGGTTACGTAATGTGAGGAACCCCGGTACATATTGATTTCGTTATATTCTTTGTTTTAAGTGCCTTTTAAGTGGATTACCCTATAATTTTTATTTGTGTACAGTATTGCATAAGTTAAATAAATAAAAGCTTCTATTTTTCTGTTTTACAAATCCGAAATGTATTTTTTAAGATGCAGCAACCTGGAAAGCAGTGTATGCCTTTATGAGTGGCCCTAAAATCGTTTTTAATAGGCATAGCATATCATGTTTCGAATACATGGAAGTATATGTTCTATTGATAAATAACTTATTGGGAACATATTTAGCAGTTCACATTTACAAAGTACAGTTGACGTGGATGATATGCTACAACTGCATTCATATGCCAGGCGAGGACTACTGTTATGGCAGTAAGTAGATAATTCTTTAGAAAAATGGTAGTGTTGTATGGTTGAATTTTTTACCATAAGTCAACTGCCATTAAGTAGGAGAAAACTGTGAAGATGTACAGTTCATGGTTCCAATACTTAGGTTCTTCACTCAACTCTGGTAAAAAATAGTTCCAGTTACTTTTTACTGGACAAACAGTTGTAACAATCACTCTTTTCATGCTGGGCTTGAGGCAGTCACAGAAGTAGACATCAGATAAGTACTGTATAGGTGATAATTTCTTGTGTGTAGATGGTTCAGGGTGAAGAGAGTACTCTAGAAAGCCTTGCTTAATTTGTATTTTCAGCCAGTTTGTATCTTTCCGCTACTTGTAGACTTAAACATTGCCATGTGCTTTTGTTAACAATAACATAAGTCTACACTAGGTTTACTTCTATATTCCACTGCTCAGGACTACTATTTATTATGGTTGCTCATTAAATACACTGGTGTCAAATAATTTCTGTCATTAGTAGTAGTCGTTACAAATACCTGCAAATTAACTGTGTATAATATGGTTTCTGTACATTAACTCTGTAATTTATCAGCTGCACTCTTCAATGGTGTTCCTTCTGTATATTGAAAAAGAATATAGATTTTATTCCTTAAGCTACTAGCCTAAGTAATTACTTCCGAGTATTATCAGGCTGAGCCTTTTTGTACAATCAAAACTAGGTATCAAAAAGTAATGGTCTGAATTTATTTCCATCATAATGTAGTAGGCTGCGCACAGATGAATTGTTGACTAATTTTGCAAATAGAACATCTCTATCAAAATTTAGTGAATAACAAATGTAGACACAATATTCTAACAATGGCAAAATTATGATAAATGTTTGTTAATCATTTATTAATTGTATGAAAAATATCTCTACAAGTAATTTTTACGTGAATTGGGTTACAAAACCAAATTGAGTATGTTTTTCACCGGCTAGGCTTTTACAAACGATGAAACTTTTTTCACGAAACAAGTCGTGGGCTCATTGGTAGGGCGTCGCTAATAAGTAAAATTAGATTTTAGTTAACGGAATATTTACTAGGCGATTCTACTCTTTACATCCTTTTCACTACACAATTTTACATTTAAACAAATTGTGAATCCATGCATGAACCTTACGTTATTTCAGAGAATGAAGCAGCTCTGCCGGACTGCATGGCTTGCCAGGGGTGCAATTCTCAGATGATGAAATTTATCTTAGCGTGATTAATAACGGCAGACAACCAGGAGGGTAGTAATGTTGGTATTCCCAGACTTCATCAACAAGGGTATTTGAATCATGCCTACAGCCGCCTCCCTTCTCTGCAGACTGTGCTAGGTCATGCCTGCTGTTGAATGCTGGGAAAACTAGTTGCACACCAATAGTGCCATAGTAGAATCCAGATTTTACGACCACGGATTTTACGACGACAGCGATTTTACAACGATTTTCTCAGGCACCGTCAAATTTAAAATAAATTGTTATACATATATTTTACCATTTAAAACATGTTTGTTTTGTGTGTTAGCAACGATTTTAAAGATATTTGAGCAAAAACTGACTTTGTACTTGAATTTTTCTTACATTTAAGGGTTTTAAATGGTCTACATCGATTATGCGACAAAATTGATTTTGAGTCGATTTTTTTGACCGTACACCGTCGTAAAATAGGGGTTCTACTGTATTTGCAGTGTTTTTATTGAAGACTGTATAAATTATTAACAAAGTAGTTTTTGTTCTTCTTGTCATTGAAGTAAGCATGTTTTTTTATTTCTTAGTTTACTAGCAGGAAATGTGAAGTGTTGCTAATTACATTTCAAGTGGTAATTTTATGTATAGCAATGCCATAACCTTGTTCTTTGCTGGTTTGTTTGACGATGAAATTCAGAACTTGTACACAGTATAGGAAACTTCTAGTTTATTATGATATTATTATGCTATTTAAACGGTAATTACAGAATCTAAATCATAATTTTATTCAGCGTTGAAAAAATAAATGTATTAATTGAACATACTGGCAATTAAATATGTTGTTAAATGTAGTTATTTCTTTATAAAGAATCCAGCTGCTTCTTCAACAAAGTTTGTGTAATTTACCATTTACCTCCATGAAAATTACATGTATCAAAACCACAGCCAGAAAATTCAGTATATTTAATATATTAAAGCAATAAAAAAATTTCATTCTCGTAGCATATTGATAACTGGGGACATTAGCCACAATATAGGTTATGTGTATTCTTGTTGTCCCATGAAGTAGAGCTATTGTCAGCCATAAATTAAATTTATCTCCTAAAATGTAGGTAAGTTTATTATTTAGTTTATACTGTAAATATATTTGCAATTATTAAATGCCTGAAACACTTATATCTTGCACGTGATTGTTTATGTTGTTAACTATGCAGGTACAACCTAATTTTTAAACTAGCTAGCAACTCATTATCGTCATTCAGTGGCTATTCCTTGTTAATTGTGATACATTTTCTCTTATTTTTCGAGGGTAGTGTATAAGTAATGTAATTCAATTAAGTTACACGAAACACTATTCTAACCATGCTTATTCATTAGTTGCCCGCATGTGTTTTAGCTATAGATAAAACACAATCATAATTTAGAAATGGTTAACATATAACTTAATAACATTAGCATCACTGCATTATAATTGATCATTAAGTAGGCTATTTAAAGGCTTGGACACTTCCAAAAGTTTCTAACCTCACATAAAGACTCGTTTATAAATTTTGTTTATTTTCACCACGTGAAAATTGATTGCTTTCTATTGGCTGCTATCTAAGTTGTTTGTGATAAGATTGCAGGCGTGTGACTGGTACTGGGTTCTCTCGCTTGTGAGCCTGCTTGTTGCATTCTCAAATTTTGACAAGTCACAGTCTGGAGTTCACTTCTCACATGTATAAGTTAACACACGACTAGAACCTTATACACGAGGCTTCACATCACCAGTAGGGAGCCACCGATTTTCACTTGGCAAAGACGAACTTATGTTGGAAATGCATACTTGCAGAAAGTTTTGTGGGCTACGTAATTCTACCATTGAATTTATTTAATGATGCATAGTAATGAAAGAATACTTAAACTTGCATGTGTTAAATTAACAACTTCTAATTTGTGTGTGTGATTTACAGATAGGCTTAGTTACATAAACATGCGTGCATATACGGACCAAACATGGTTTGAATTCGGCTATGTATAAATTAGTTTGAATTAAATTTTGTCATTGATAATTCAGGCAAAATGCAACTCATCTTACAAGGCTCAGTTTGTAGTAAGTTATTACTTACAACAAGGCAGTTCATTATAATGTAAAAAATACATGAAAATATTTTTAAGACTGCGAAAAGGAGAGTTTTATGGAATATGTTTTGTCAAGAAAACACAGATATGCTGTATTACAAAGTTTAGTACATTTCCAAATGAGACAATTTCTGACCAACCCAAGAACATAATATGCGTAAATATTTTTTCCTGGAGAGTGTCCTTTATTTTTTCTGAAGGAAAAAAAAATGTTTACTGTAGGAGGTAGGATTGCAGACAAAAAAAATTTTTGAAAGAAATGCTGTTTTTGCAGATGCAAATTAATATTTGCTTTGGGTCGTTTTGGGTTTATAAAATTTTGTTAGAAGTATATTGGATGTTGAGGTCAATATGGTGACGGTATTGGTTTTTGGACAAGAAACCCTTTCGAATTGGACAGATAAAATGTTAAGTAAATATTTTGTACGCCTTTGATCCAAAACCTATGTTACCTTATTGAACACATTTCATTACGAGTAGCCAGCAGTGTTGACTAAACATATACAATAACACAGCACTTAGGTATTCTGGCATATCGCTCCTAGAGAAAGACTGCAATGAAATAAATTGACAAAGTTTAAAGCATTGAAGTTTAAAAAACTACTCACTTGTCAGTGGCATGAATTCACCAAACCCCATGATAGAACATGGCCCAGCAAATTTGGGTCGTTTTCCTTGAAACATCAACATGCTAAAAGAAGCAAATTGGACATTTAAATTTGTAAATTATTGATCGTTACAATTTTAATAATTTTAGAGAAGTTTATTTCTTTCACAAATCTTTGTGAATAAATATTGTAAATTATTTTTTAATAACGAACACCTCTCTAGTAACAAAACTATATGCCTATATATTTTCATATATACAAATATATCTAGTCACCAAATATTTAAACGGTCCTCTTTACAGTAGCATAATTAATGCTCTTGTTCAGTTACTATGTAAAATTAATTTATTTTGTACCTTAATAAATAATTACGCAGTATAACTAAGTAAGAGTGAGCTTGTGCCATCGAAGTCTATAGATAGTAATGTAAACACAAATACACAAGTTTAACAGTTTATTACAGTAATTAAAGCAAAAAATTATAAAACTGAAAGAACCACAAGAACACTTGCAATCTTTATCTTGGACAGCCTGGAATAAAAAAAAAATCTAAGAAAGGTCGAAATTCAGTAGGAAAATTCAGGGAATTTATTTGAAATATAGGGAAAATTGTGGAAATTCCCTAGTCATAATAATTTGAGGGGTTAAATGTTATGTGATTGTATCACTCGCCGCCCAAGGAAGCTGGCCTGACCAGCAAAACGTTGAAACCGCACAAAAATGTGTTGTCCATCTATGTTTTGTGTGTTCTCCAACCTGCAAGTACTGTTTCTGTAAGTACTTGTGCATCTCTGTCTATGTTTTAGTAATAATTAAATTAAATGTGGCTATCTTCCCTTAGCCAGCAAGCACGTAGTGTTTGTTATAAGTACTGTCTGATTTTCCAGTTTCGTTTTACAACATTAAACTATTATAAATTCTGGCTGTGGAGTAGTACACATAATCCTCAACTTGATCAGTAAACCTGACATCACATGCTAAAAAAATAATACCCTGAATATTGAATTTTAACTTTCCGCTAATAAATGGCTCCTACAAACAATTTAATGTCGTAAAAGTCTCAACTGCCACACTACATTAAGTATATTATGAATGTTGCACTCTCACATATTAAAATTCTAATTTGAATAAAATATTACCAAAATGACAAAAACAACATTAGACTTGGGCCACTGCTGAAATTTGTTAATACATTTACATACTGCTTTTGGTAACGATTATCAATGAATCCAAAATTAGCAGTGCAAGTCCAGACCTTTAATGAGATGTATGAATTTAACAAGGCTCACACAGGAAACCTTAAGTTCATGGTATTAACCATTGTCTTCGTAGGAATTTGGCTGAAGTACCGATAACTGAACAGTAAACAGGAAAAAAAAGTGGGGGGGGGGGGTGTTTAACGTTAAATGCCGAGGATCAGATGGCTTGCCAGATTATAGTCCCTGCGTGGCACATAAGTAGAAGGGAATTTCTGGATGTTGGGTCTATGCACAACCCAGAAGCACTGACCCTTATATGCCATCAGAAACACAAGGATTCATATTCTCGCATTGCACACCTACAGAATTCTCTCATTTGGATAGCGTGACTATGTCAACTTTATAATGGTTCCAGCTATTGGTCTTATAACTATGCAACATGACAACACTAAGTGTGTGTGTGTGTGTCTATATATATATATATAAACAAACAAGGAAAGATTTAAGGACCAGATGGCTAAGCGTATCACAATATGACTAAAGAAACATTTGGGAAGCTATGATTACTCATTATTAACTCCTGAGATTGAGATAATTCAAATTTTTTGTATTAGATTTTTACTGTGCATTGTGTATGTCCTTAGTTCTTAACTAGTCACTTGCAGTCCTCACTTAGTTTTATTTTCGTATAATGTGGCGTACGACACACACTTTTGCTGTTACAAAGCGCATAAATAAACTTGTGTACATTGCTCCACATATCCGAAATAAAAACACAAAATTGCTACTAACAAACTCACAACACAGTCACTCGCGTTATTCAAGGTTCATTAAGTTCTTGTTACGGTCTTGATATTCACTGCCATAAATCGTCAGTATTATTAAAGTGTTTAAGATGTGAAACAAAAAAATTGCTTTTTCGTAAGTAAATGTAATTCTAAACACAAAGTCAGGCAATCATAAAATGTAACATTTTATCGAATACCAATACCTTTAAATAGTTTTGTAATGGTATAATTTGTTGTAGTCATTTGTAATAATTTTAAGTGTTTGATAAGAAACTCTTTTAATTACATAGTGTTCAAATAGACTCAGTAAACTACACTTTGTAACTAAGCTAACTTAAACCATTCCTCAACTGAATTTTTAAGTATTGCACAGAGCTAGTGGTGGAGCATGGCCAAATCAGTGTGCAGACGACGGTAAATTTTCATATATCTGGCCACGTTACTTTGTGTTGGTGTTTACTTTATCAGATTTACAGTGAGTAGCTACATTTATGATTTTATAATCAAAAGTTTTATAGTATATGGAATACTCAGAATTATTTCATTTGATTTAATTTTTCAATTGTTGTATTTAAGTAGGAAATACACGAAACTACATTCAACAATTTGCTACCAACCGTAAGAGGACCGAGGCAACTGTTGTCAATGTTGAAGTATATGCAGTAACAACCAGTCTTCTTCTTCTTCTTCTTCTTTTTTTTTTTTCTTTTTTTTTTTTTTTTTTTTTTTTTTTTTTTTTTTTTTTTTTTTTTTTTTTTTTTTTTTTTTTTTTTTTTTTTTTTCGGAGGTTGACTTTCAGTGATCGCTTTTTCCTGAATGGCCTGTAGTAATTTTTTTAAAAATATATCTTCTTTTTTGTTTTGTTTTTAGTGTTTCCATAGAAGCAGTACATTAAAATTAGTACACTTTATAATACTATCACATGTATAGTAGGCAATTGTTTGTGTGCTGAGTGGTTTTTATTTACACTATACTTACGTTTGTGGGGTAAAGCGGTGGATGTACATAATAAAAGGTCCAAAAATAATCCATCAGCCTATCGCAAATATGTCCATTGTTTGTTTTGCATAGAAACATGCTCGTATCCTTGTTAAAATCTGAGTACCTGGTATTTTAAGGAATAATTTAAATAAATGAGAATGTCAAAACTAGTAACAAGGAAACAAGTTTATCTCTTAATATCGCTGGGAATTTTTTTTTTTTCGAGCTCACATTTATTCTAATATGTTTAACAAACATGTTATAATTGCTCTGTTAACACTTTTGCTAGTTGAAACTTATACATAAGTGTTGTCAAATTATTTGCAGTAATCACTTCAGTAATTTTGTTTTACCATACTTTACTACTTTATTTATTTACAACACTGGTATATAAATTTTTTTATTAGTGTCTGTACTACAGGAAATTTTCAGAAAGGTCTCAATCCCTTTGTTAAATTGAAAACATAGAAGTCACTTAATTTTTGTAGTGCATATTGTTTTGATGTGTTGACTGTACAGTTGGTATTGACTAAAATTTATTTTCGTTTGACAACTTATAGTATTTAAAACTTTATGCATTTTTTAAAAATTACGTACGTGTATGTTATGTGTTCAAGATAAGAAATTTACAAAATTTACCTTATAACTTTATAAAATTATTCAATTTTCTTTGCAAGAGATTTTAGTATAGTAGGAAATAATGCTTTAAATTGTTATAAAGTGTGTAGGTGTAAAGGAGGTGTAAGAGTTTTCTTATAGTATGCTCTTAACAAATAATTTTGCATCGCAGTGCTTTAAAAAAAAATGTTTCAGTTTATAATTCAGTGATGCACTAAATTCAGCTTCAGACTAGTCTGCTTGTAGGGAGAGTTAAAAATAAATGTATTTAAAATTATATGCTCCACTGTGCTTAGTTTAATTTTTTTAATTTTTATTTATTTATAATTTAGTTTCAGTTTCTCGGCCAACACAAGTTTCAATACCAATGGAAGCTTCTATTCATTCTGAAGCCACAAGGTGTAAGTACATACTGTAATAGTCAATGGCTTAATGTTGTCGTCGTGTAATATTTGGGTAAATAATATAATTTGAAGTATGATTTTTCATGTGAGAAATATTTTTAGACAAGCCAAAGTCCACTTTGCATCATAGAACTGAGTGATACATTTGGGTGTTGTTTAGTCCCATACAGTACTTTTTTTTCTCAAATAACTTCAGCTGTAAAAGTTACATTTTAATATAGTTGCAATTCTTTACTCTAAACAAGTATTTCACATAGTCATCTGTCAGCAGCCTAGACTTGTCAATCCTAAATATGCACTGGCTGCACAATCAAGTGAGGCCAATGTGTATATAGAACTAAAAAGTCTTAGGCTGCTGTCAGATTAATCCACAAAATACTTGTGCCTCTATTCATTGCTATCAAGATACGCTGAGAGTTAAATTAAACACATTTTTGCAGAATTATTTTATTTATTTTCCATATAAATTTCTTGTTTCAGATCCATTTCCAAAATCATATTTCATCCTTGGGATTAATAATAATGTTTTTACTATCATTATTATTAATGTTAATAATATTAATGTTGTTATTGCAATTATTATTGATATTATTAACACTATTGTTATCCTAACAAGGTTGCACATTGTCAAAACAATGGATTTGTATTTTCGAGGTACTGGGTTTCATTCCCAGTTCAGCCATTCTGATTTTTAGTTTTTCATGTTTTTTCCATAAATCACTTATGTTAAATGTTGATGTGTTCCTAACTATACGGCCAGTGCTGATTCCTTCCTTTTTTCCTGTGTATCCAAATGAATTGTTCCTGTTTAATAATATATCTTTTGATGAGATGTTAAGCCTTAATTAATACAGTTTTACTTTTTTCTAGACATACTAGTTACTGCAAATGTGTATTGTTAGTTAGTTATTCTTGTCATTAAAACAAAATGCTTCATCAACAGCCTTGATTAGTATTTCAAACATTGTTCACGGTCTTTCTTGACTGTGAAAATTTTTGCCAGACTAGTTACAAACTTTTTTTTAACTAATGCAATCTGAAACTTCCTAGAAACACTAGAAATTTAAATTCAAAAAATATCTCCACATCAAATTTGCTGGTGTGCCAAACCAAATTAAAACAGTAACGAAAGCAAACACTTTAGTAAGGTTGTACTTTGTTATACTTGTCACCTCCAATGAATTTTATCATGTCATATGTTTTTATATTTTATTTATAGATTGCAAAGAAAATATTTTCGTAGTTAATTTCATGATCATCTCGGATTAAAAACTGTAGTGAGATTAATACTATATTATTGTTTAAATTTAACGTTTGTTTTCAGTTTAGATTTGAAAATCCATATCCTATGATGTCAAGTCTTTTCATTAAAAACTTTTTTAGCTTAATTTTTGAGCTGTGAATTTCTTATCACTTAAAAAGATCATTCTCATCGTAGCTTGAAGAAAGACAGATTTCCACGTAGTTTGAAGAAGAAAGTGCAATTATAAAAGCATATCACAAAAGCAAATATGTATCTACTGAAAAGTTTGATGGATAACTTCCTTTGTAAAGAAATTTATTAATACACATTGTATTGTGACTGTTACCTACATATAATGTTTTAATTTTTGTGAAACATTGATTTAGTATTGTAGTAGAATGTAATGTTTAATTTTGTTTCAGTTAACTTGAACGAGACTGTGACAATTACACCTACCCATGATGTTCATTCTAATAATGGTAAGTAGCCTTATAAATTCTCTCTTCCACAAATTTGTGTAGTAATACATTTACATTGATGATAACTTAAATTGTGTACTCTTACATGAAAGTGGGAAAGCAGCTATGAATGAATGTTAGCAGTGTACCAGGGTGACGACAGACCTATTGTGACCCAACATCAGCCAAGATCAGGTGAACAGATTCTGATCAGGAAGGTGGCAGTAATATCTTCGACCACGACAACAATGCCGAGCTATCCGGGCTTCTGCGATGTTCGAGAGCTCAACTGGTGTCCTCCCTGGCAGTCCAGGGGTGCTAAGAAGAAGCACGTAGAGTCAAAGTCTCCAAACAAAGACAAGGCAAAGAAAACAAAGTCAGAGGAGGTCCTACCATCGCAGACTGCTACTGATACTTCCAAAAAAAGTAGTGTGGCTGCATCTGCATCACAGCCTTTATGTAAAGTTGATAACCAGAAAATATCTTCAGTTTCTAATGATTGTAAGTTAAAACATTTATATTTTCCAGGGGGTTATGGTTAGAGTTATCAGAGAAATTCACACATGTGGTAGTAGTGACAGCTTAAGGGCGTGGTCTACCGCAATTTTCATCACCATTTTTTTATTTGTACCAGATATTTTTTTTCTTATTTAAGACACAAAATGTGACTAAATTTGGCTGTTGTGAAATTTTACTATCTCTCATAGTTTTGGCATAATGGCTTGTTAAAGTCATATTTTTGTATGTTTCCGTTTTAACGACTGATATACCAAACTCAAAAAAATCACAGTGGATAAAGATATTGCAGGCTACAATGACATGCTCATGAAATTAAAGAATAAAAATTATTTGAATTTTAAAAAATTGCTGAAACCGAAAATAAAAATTAAAAAAGTTCAATAATTTTTTTAAATATACAAATAATGTTTATTCTTTAATTTTATGAGCATGTCATTGTAGCCTGCAATGTCTGTATCCACTGTGATTTTTTTGAGTTTGGTATATCAGTTAGTTTTAATGTAGTCATTAAAATTGAAACATGCAAAATATGACTTTAACAAGCCATTACGCGAAAACTATTAGAGATAAAAAAAATTCATAAGAGCCAAATTTAATCACATATTTTGTGTCTAAAACAAGAAAAAAAATTATCTGGTACAAATACAAAATAAAATAATGATGAAGAAAATAGCGGTAACCGCGCCCTTAAGCAAATGTATTTATTAGGGTGGCAGCGAGAGATAATGTAACAATTGAACATAGTTGTACAAAAAGAAACCAACCTGTAGTTCAGTGGAACTGAGATATCCAAGGTCAAATTGTACTGTGTCCATATGAACCTTGTGTAAACCACTTTTTCTGGTATCTTATTTTTCTTAAATTTTTATGATTTATTGCTTGTTCTTTTTTTAGAACCTATTTTGGACCTCCGCCTTCTACTTGGTATGATTACATTATCTTGAAGTAAATTACTTTATGGGTTGGTTCAATTTGCATAGTTACTGTATGTCCAGTTGTGGTTCCTTGAAGAAATGTAATTACTTAAATAGTGTCCTGTATTCCATACCAATAGTAGATTATTCAATATGGTTGCATAGCCAATTTTTCCCAGTCCAAAAATGCTTATTACTGTATAATATATAAACCCCTGCAGTGCCTACGGGGCAAGGAAAAGCTTCCCTCAAAATTTCATGGTTCTAGGTCCAGCGGTTTGGGCTGTGCTTTGATGAGTGAGTGAGTGTGTCAGTCAGGACACTTCATTTTATATGTTAAGATTAAGTTTTTTTTTGTATACATTTTATAACTGCGTAGCTGTTTGTAAAACCAAGGTAAAAATATATATTGTTATTCTATTCTGTATAAGTTTAGGTTTCTGCTGTTGCACCATCAAATATTTTTTTTTATATCAGGTGCTGCAGGTTATCATTCTGCATTCTGAAATGCATCTCAAATCTGTGACTTGTTTGTTGGGTTTCTAATTTCATTGTGTTCTGAGAGGGATGGAGGACAAACGTGGTTCTCGTGGAAAAATAATTCATCCATATATCACCTTCGCATGACTGGTAAGTTACATACCTGACTGAAGAGTATGATATCGTATTTCAAATCACTATTAAACTTTTATTACAGTTTATTTTTTACTTTCATTGGAGGTTACTTGAACAAAGGTGATAAGTTCTTAACAGAATCAAATATTGATTTACTTTGAAGCACAAACACTTGAGAAACAAAGCATTTGTATTGTTTGTGCCCGTGTCTCACACCACTGACACAATTGTACAATGCACAATGCAGACGACTGTGAATCTAGGATGAGAAACAAGTTTCTCGTGCCAAGGCACACATTTTCTTACTCCCACTCCATACAACTTATAAGGTGACGTAATATCTCTCTCTGGAACTACATAAAATAGTCTCTAGCAATTACTGAAGTAAACTTGTGAAACTGTCAACATAGCTTCGTTTATTTAACCAAAAAGTACACAGTATCGTTAATTACAAAAGGTGATCCAAATTATGTGGCATTATACACATACAATTCAACGATGCAAAAATAATACATACCATATGAAAAAGTAAAATGGGGCGTTGAACATCTCGCGGCCGAAACGGCACCACATGACGGAGAACAGAATTAATTACTTGAAAGTAGAAACAAAACGCGAAAGCTAAGGGAGAAAGAGAAATTAAATATAAAATCAAGGCTTACCTAATAGCCCAGGCATTTTAAGCAAAATTTTATGAAAACCTGTAAAAAAATATTGTAAATCTGAAATTTGTCATGTGTGTTCTATCAAGTATACTAAACAATATACTATAAGCCCCAAGTCCTCCTATGCCGGTTTTTTTTTTCCTTGCAAAAATGTCATAAGTACCATGTTATATTCACAAATTAAAAATGCATTTTATTAAACTTTATTAAAAAAACATCATTATGAAAATTTGTACACAAGCACTTTTTAATGTACAGAACAACATACTAAAAGTCCCAAGTCTTCCTGAGCTGGCTTCATTGTTAAAACTTATTTCCTGTGCTTGTAAGGTAGATTGTGGCATACGCTGCTCTTGCCGTACTGCTGGTCTAAGTTGCTCCATAATGTGTGCCCACTGCAGGAGTAGAGGTTGTTACAATGTATTGAACCCTGAACTTTATGTAGATAGTGTGGATGATCCAGATAGAAAATAAGTGCTGTTTATGATGAACCCCTCGTCTTCATCATTGTCAGTGTTACATGTGACCTGCAGCTTTACATGTTAGCAATGTGCTACGATTTAAGTTCAAACATTTTGTTATCTTAAAAAATGTGGCGCGAAGATATTGTTTTACAAGTTATGAAATTTCTTTAATCCACGTGTTTACGTCACCTTTTAGTATGTTGTTCTGTACACTGAAAAGTGCTTGTTTACCAATATTCATAATTACAGTGTTTTTTTTTTTTTTTTTTTTTTTTTTTTTTTTTTTTTTTTTTTTTTTTTTTTTTTTTTTTTTTTTTTTTTTTTTTTTTTTTTTTTTTTTTTTTTTTTTTTTTTTTTTTTTTAAGTTTAATAAAATGTATTTTTAATTTGTGAATAAAACATGGTTGGCTACTTATGATCTTTTTGCAAGTAAAAAAAAAATGAAGCCAGCTTAGGAAGACTTGTGACTTTTAGTATGTTGTTCTGTACACTAAAAAGTACTTGTATACCAATTTTCACAATTACAATTTTTTTTTTGTTAGAGTTTAATAAAATGTACTTTTAGTTTGTGAATATAACTTGGTACTTATGACCTTTTTGTAAGAAAAAAAACAATTAAGCCGGTTTAGGAAGTCTTGGGACTTTAAGTATGTTGGTTTGTACACTAAAAAGTGCTTGTGTACCAATTTTCAGAATTACAATATTTTTTTACATGTTACAGCCTAAAATGCCTGGGCTATAAAAAAATAGTACCAGAAGACAAGGATGCCACGTCAGCCACGAATTTATCTGTAGAACCGTGCTGGACGAGGAGCTGAGGCAGAGTGCCCGGAGGCAAGCGTCGAAAGCACGGACTAGCCGCCGAGAGGGGAAGGGGAAAGGGGTGGGAAGGCACAAAGACGGCCGAGGCCCCGGAAGATAAACGAACACATGACGTCGGTAGAGAAGGGGTGGACTAATGAGTTCGTTGGCGGGGGCTCATAGGCGCACAATTCAAGGAAATCAATATGGTCAGGGACACATAATATCACCAAGTCCTGAGGGAACATAATGAGGGTGAGCTAGCCCAGCTCATGTTCAGTTCCTAGAGTTTCCACTTTACTCATTGCAACATAAATTGTAGGATCTGCAATGTTTTCGGTGAAAATATGCACAGTTAGTGTTGATCTTTGAATGGGCTGCCATTCATTAATTAGTTTGCCTAGACTTAAAAGCATGATCTTCAACTTTTTCTTGCTTGGCAATACTCTCTTCATGATAGATTTTCATCTGAACTCATGAATAATTCTGGCTACTTCAGGACCTGAAACCACTCATCGTTTGAGAACCAATTGGTTCTCTGAAAGACACACAGCACTACCAACCCCTTTCACAATTTTGTTGTTGTGCTCATGAGCCTATTTGACTGGTACAGAAGATAACTTTCTTAATGTCTTGGGTATTGCCCGGTTTTTCTCAAATCTACACTTAATATTCACATCATTCGTTAGATTGTATTAATATTTTTGTGAACACACAAACGTGGCACAGACTCCTGCCACTTCTCAGAAAACATCACATAAGAAATTAATGTTGCTGTAATTATCAATTTAAGGTAAATAAATGTTTTAAAATGGTTTCTAGTGATTTTATACTATCTCTGACTGTTGTCCTCTATAAAATTGGAATATATTAATTACAAAGATTTTTAAAATTAATGTTTATATTTCTTGAAAATAAATTTTTTACAGTACCAGTAGTTAAAAAAATTTTTTTTAAATCTGTTAGATTAATAGGTATTGAAGTTCAAGTTATGAAAAAAATATAAATAGCGCTGCATTTCCAGATGGCAGACTGTAAATTCGGGCACTTGTATGGAATTCAAGTATAATAGGTGAATAGAGTTTGATGCTTTAATCGAAATTGTAACAATCTTGGTTCATTTAGACATTGAAGAACTACACTATATAACTTGAGGAACTCCTTAAGTATTTTTATCATGAAATACATTATATTTCAAGTACTGATTCTTAAAAATTTTATTGTTGCAATATGTTCAGTATTTGTTTTCATTCAAAGCTATTCCATTGTTTAAAACTCACAAAGTAAAACCAAATGGATTGTTTGAGTGTAAAATGCAGCATTTGGCTAAAGAAGTAACTGTGCAGTTTATGATTCTTTTGGTTGAGTGTATCGTTCATGCAAGACAACAAAACACTTTAAAAAATACTGCCCTGCAAGAAGCTTGCATTCTGGTCAGGCTAGGTCATATACTTCATCAGCACTTGAGACTGTGGGCTTATTTTCGGTTCCATGAACTGTAGAATGCTAGGGATGATGATGCAAATTCTTTTTTCAGTTTCAACAGCAGTTATGCCAACTTGACCACTTGGACAGTCATTACTAGGACTTTAAGGTAGCTTCAAGGCATGCCAGTTGGATACTTCATCAATCTCTGTGGTCTGTTTCCTATCTTTAAGTCATTTCATATGCAGTGGTAGCGCTAACAATTTAAAGTCACTGGTGTAAAGAGGATATTGTTGTTGCAGTGGAGGCTTTAAAGATAAAGGCATTGAGGCTGGAGAAGGAAAAGTTGAAGCTGCTGCAGAAGAACAGAGAACTGGAGAAGGAGCGTGAAGAGATGAAGAAAGCAAGGGAATTGGAAAAAAAGCAACGTCTTCTCCTGGATAAGCCATGGAGGCTTCCCAAGAGTCCAGTGAAGGAGGTAGAACAACGAGAAAGCAAAAGCAGTGAAGGTGCTGCAATTCATGGATGTGGTAATATAATAATGATAATGTGTTGTAGTAAAGAATGTTGGGTAATTTACAGTTCCTTTCAAGATCTATTATTTGTTTCCCAATCCTGATGGCACAATTCTTTAGTGATGATGCTAATTGTGGTAAAAGACATATGTTTGTTGTAACCACATATAATTTACTGTCTAACATACTGAAATTTTTACAAAGGGGCCATAGTGATTGATAATTTGAGATTTTAGCAATGCGGTGGATAATTAATTGAAACATTATTGAGATAAGTCATTACACCACTGTGTCATCCTAGAAATTCAAGAATTTTTTAGGACAGTTTAGAGCTACAGTTGCTTATGTCTAACTTTATAATTGTCTTTTCTTGACAGTAAAATTTCGTGGTAGGTAAATATGAATCCTGCAACAAAAAAGGGAAATTCTGTGATAGGAAATGTACATACTTACACAAGTATACTGTAGTTTGGGAACGTATAGAAATGCATTAAAATGTATATTTTTTGCTTTTATCTGAATATTTCTTTTGCCAGGAAGCCTACAGTACATACTCGAGCAGGTGGATTTTCTAGCCATAATTTTTATGTACATGACACAAATATTCTTGTGTGAAATTTGGCCGGGAAAAAAATTTGGTATAAAAGTACAGTAAAAATAGGTCTACTTCACATCAACAATTGCTTAAAATATGTTTCGTACAGTATGAGAAAAAATGGCCGATTACGATACAGAACTACAGTACATTTAACTAGCAAAAAAAAAAAGCGAAAATGTATGATGGTGACGATTGGTGTTCTGTCTGAAGTCAGGTTTAGAACCACAGGGGTTGCTGGGTAAGCAAACACAGAAAAGTAGGAATTTATCAAGGTCACTGTAGCTGTGTTTCTCAAAGTAAATATTTCAACAAGATTGACTTGAGGCTTGCGTACTTTAACAAGCAAGTAGGCTTTTTTTTTTCTTTTTGGTTTGCAATGTAGTCTAATGCTGGGAACTTGCCAGGCAAACATTCTTTTGCAATTCTGATATATTAATACAGTATAAGATGACACAATTTTTGTAGGAACATTCCTGGTTCTGGTGATTTACCAAAATCTGTTAATTTCTTTTAGCACGCCAGTGGTTTAGTATGTTCAGTAGTTATTTTTTTATGTCTACCATGTAATTGAAAACTAAATTAAAATCACCAACCACCGCTGGACAATAGACTTCAGTGTGCCTCCACTCACCTGATGAAGCAGATGTAGTCTGCAAATCATTGTGACCGCACGTCTGCGGGGAAATGTGTTTATCCTATGTGTGTGTGTGTTTCTATCTGCGAGTACCATCCTGTGAGTACTTGTGCACAATTCTTTCTGTTTTAATTGTAATTAGTAGCCTAGTGGCCTTTCCCGCCATTGTCCTAAATTAAATTGTTGTTATATTAGGGGGAAAAATTATAAATGCTAATTAATGATGCATGAACAAAAACAAATGTTACAAAGAAGGTATTTAAATGCTATTTTTCATTATATCTGGCCATTGAGTTTCTGAACAGCCTATAGATAACTTTGTTTTCAACTTAAGACTTCCAGATTGTGTTGATGTTGAGAGAGAATTACCATAACTCGTGGTTATGAGTATATGTATGACAATGAAAACCACAATTTTGGCAACTTTTCTGATTTACAAAAAAGATTTTTGGTGGTACTATAACCTGTAATGGTAAACCAGAAAGTTTTAATTCGACCAGAGAAAAATAGAACACTGGTGTTACTAGAAAATTAGTAGTTCTTTGATGATTATCCTTGCACAAGCTGTATTTTTATTCAATTTCACTTTTATTTTATAATTTTTGTAACATACAATTTACTGTAGTTCAGAGATCCAGCAGCCATACATTTTTGGTAGCTCGTTTGAAATTGAAATTCTTGTTTTGAATTTTAATGCTGTAAAATACAATACGTATATGATTTTATACCGTTTCATTTTAAATATCCATTAGAAGTATTTGTAGCTTTGTGAAATGTTTTTCTCGGTAGACTAGCATGTTATTTTGGCATTTTGGTTTTTTTTCCTTCCTTCTTTGTAATTTTGAACTTTTTTTTTATAGATGGAATTGTAAATCAGAGCAATACTATTAAAAATATTACTTGTGGTGAAAAGCAGGAAAAAGTTGTGCTGCAGAAAGGTAATTTATTTCTGTTGGTTGTACACAAGTGATATATTTATAATGTACAGTTTAATCATACCTAATCTACTATCTTTAGTCCCCGTCAGGAGGCATAGGATCAGATGATGACAAGAGAGAATGTCACACTGTAATGTTTGTTTTTTATATGTTACAGTGCATTTTCAGTGCCATGTAACTACTGTATTTAGTAAAATATTGTGGTCTTGTGCCATTGTTGCACTATGGTCATCTCAAAAAACAGTGAACCAAGGAAAACCAATAAATAAAAAACAAACCAAACAGGTTGTAGTCAGTATACATAAATAGTAAGTTATAAAAATTTCAAGAGAAATTGTGTCAAGTCATATTAATGGACCTTTCTCACAAATTTTACTGAGAACAGGTATGTAATCTGCATGAAAAACTACCTGTGGGAGGTGGAGGTGAAATTTTTAAATTTGGAGTTCATTTGAGGTAACTACAGTCATTTAAACCTCCTGTGAAAACCATACGTCACAATGTGGCCGCTGCTGTGACATCACCAGCCCGTAAACAAAGAAGCTAGCAGTAAGCAGAGCAGATGCGCACGTGTGATTTTAGGCCAATATTTTTGTTGTGTTAATTGTTTTTTATTAAATGAGGTTTGAGATTAGCGTATATTAAGCATTTGAGGTACACTGAAACCCCAAGGACATATGCTAATAAGTTTAATTAGTTTTAGATGTAAATGATATAAACATGCCAAATTCCAAATGTAATAATTAGAATGATATTTATGATGTTAACCTGCTTTTGAATTAAATATTCTATAAATTTATAGTTTTAGTCTGTCTCTTGTAACTTTTCCATATTTTGACATTTCTCTTCTGAGAAATGTGCTTTGCAAGTTCCATTGTTTGGAGCTTACCTTTGCAGTTCCATTGTTTGGAGCTTACCCGGCTTCCTAGAAAAGAAGGGTCTCTATAATCCTGTTTACACACACTTCTCAGAAGTGAACTGCCATAATATGGAACACTTATATGAGATAGACTATAAGTTTCTTATAATGTAAAGGAAATAAGATTTTGCTGTTCAAGGAAGTAAGTAAACTTTTAGGCCTATGCTTACAACATGGTTTTTTCTAACTGGATCGTTTTCGTGTTGAGTTTAAAAGTTTTCTTAGTTAACGTAGTTTTTCTAACTGAAAGTAATGGTAAAGAGACGGAGCTTAAATGAGGGGCAGTTGTTTCCGAACACGCCTTGCATAAGTAGCGCCTATTTAAGCTACCCGTCTTCCCAAATATTATAAAACAGAAGTTTCAGAAATATAAAACATTGTTAGGCCTATATTTTATACTTAGGCCTAAACTTACGTTTATACAAATATTATCAACAAAAATTTTTTTCTTACAACTGCTATATACAAAACAAAATTCCAGAAAAAAGTTTCAAGCTACCCCATGTCTCAAGTAAACCCAATTTATGATAAGGAACAATGTAACTATCATTTGTACAGTAAAAATCACAAGCACGTTGTACAGTAACTTGGTCAGTTTAAGCATATTAAAGAAGAATCCATGTCAATAATATTACAGGTACAATCTTTTGATTTAATAATATGGCATACATGTAATTATTTAGCAATGTAAATATTGTTTAGATATTTTTTGATGTCAACTAAGCCTTACATGAGAATTTGAATGCCAGAATTTTAGCTGGTAAAGAAGTGTTTGCTGTTGTGGTCCTTGAAGCTGTAGGCTTACTGTATAACTTATTCTTTGCATTGTCCTTAAATAGTCTGTGAATTTTATACATCAGATATGTGTATGAACTCTGCCATTTGTTTTATTTCATAGTTCTTTTACTCAAGATATTCAAAGTCAGCTGAGAAAATTACAAAAATGAATGTGTTTTGAGTCACAGTATACTTTGAGAAATAGTCATGCCCTACCATAATAGAAAATTGATTAGTTTTGTCACACAATATGTTTTTGCACCCTTTATTTTAATTTTTTTGCCAATTAAATATTACATTTTTTATCTCCCTACAGTAGGCATTTCTGGTACTGTGATTTGTTACCAATATCCACCAAATATCTGAACGCCCAAATCACAGTTTTGAAAAGAACTAAGTTAATCATATTTCACGTTTTGGATAATTGCTTGCACAAGCTCTCAAATTAGTAGCAATTTTTTTCCAAACTAACAGTGGTGAAATTTTTGGTACTTCATATCAAGATGATGATAACATATTAAAAATGGAGCGCAACTTAAGGTTATGTGGCACTATTGTACATAATCACTTGAGTGCCAAAGAAATACATTTAATTATCACTAATTTGGACAGGCATCAGATCTTCAAAATAATGGCTAGGCCTACAGGGTGATCAATGATATTGCCTTTAACTGGACTGTCTATCTTATGCTGTTACCTAGTGATTTTATTCACATTATGCTAATGGTGTGTTGTGCAATAATATTATGGATTATGCATAACTTCAAAGCTCTCTACATACTTTGGGTAGTGGCTTAATCTTTGTGTGCTGCAGTTTCAATTTTGTCATTTGCTTATTGACAACTGTTTCTACAGTGTATGTTTTGCTCCAAACTTAGTGTAAAATCATTTAATTCTGGTTGTTTACATCACTGTAAACTACAGTGCATTGCAGCCACTCATTTAGGGAACACCGCAGCAAATGTTACGTTTTAGATACATATATATCATAAATACATATACATACTTTCGGTAAATTGTCTGACAGAACTCTGATATACCCTTCAGACAAAGCCATAACATGTTACGAATTGCACAGTATTAATTTGTACAACTTTTCGCCAGCAAAGAACATGTGTTTACTTTTTCATACAGGCTGATGAAGTGGACTAAATCGGAAGTGGTTTACGAACACAGCACGATTTTACTTTGCGTCACATTTTCAAATCAAAGTGTTCAGAAGAATAACTTTTTTTGCTGTGTTTGTATTTCTCCTTTATTATAAATCAAATATTAAATAATCAGAAACAAAACTAAGTGAAAAAATTAGAGAAAATTCACGACACCAAGATTACGACAGCACAAATAATAACTTAAGATAATGGCAGTGTGACACACACAACAGGATGACCAAACAGCGACGTCACAGACACAAGACTAGACTAAAAAACTATGAGAACATAGTTTTTCTTAGCCGAGCTAGTTGCAATGTTTTGGAAGCTGACATCTGATCCCATCTTCAGGCAGGCAGAAAGTGGCCAATGGCAGTTGTTCTTACTCCAGATTGGCAGCTCACCTTATAGTGGGTATGTAGATTATTGTCCTAGTGCACGAGCCGTCTGCTCTGTTGACTAAATGCATTACTATTATTTACAATGAAACCAGATTCCTTTCTTTATCTTCATTTTTGATTCGGTGTGTTTCAAGAATAAGTGGAATGGTATTTTCCCATAGTATTTTATGACTGTTTCACTACACGTATTGGGCTAGCCTGGATTTTAGTTTCGTCTTTTTGATGTTATTTTTATGTTCTTTTATTTGTGTGGAAAGTTAATTTCTCCTATGTGCACACTTCCACATTGGTATGGAATTTGATATACACAGTCCTGGTTTAGAAATTTTTCATTTCCTGGTTTCACCCTTGTAATGAATCTTTTTAATGTTTGCGTGGACTTGAAAGCAGTTAGAGGTTGTACTTTTTGCTCAGCCATCTTAATTTTTTTTGGAAAGACCACGAAGATAATGGAATATGTAGGGTGCTGGTTTTTTATTCTGTTTTCTTGGTCTTGTTTTGTGGATTTGTGAAGAGTATGGCTTTCTTCGTGCATCTCTTTATGGTTCTTAAAGGATAGCAATTGCAAGAATTTTATTTCTAGATGGCAATGTTCAATGGAAATTGACTCTTTCTCGGAAAATAATTTTTCAGCTCGGATAGCCAAAGTGTGGGTTATTCCAGTTGTAATGCTTGCTGTGTGGTTGGAATTATATTGATGATACTGACCTCCAGTGCAGCTATCCTGTATACTTCTGTAGCAATTTTGTTGTCTTTCTTTGATACTAATACATCTAAGAATGGAGAAGAACTTTAGATTATATGTCCTGCCTGTTTTCATTCTAGTTTACACCTTGTCTGTTTGAAGATGGGAGCAGATGTCAGTTCCAGAAACATCACAACTAGCTCATCTAAGAAAACTACATTGTACTTCTGTGTTTTTATTGTTGTTTCGTTTAGTCTTGTGTCTGCGACATCACTGTTAGGTCTTTTTTTTTTTTTGTGTAACACTGCCTGTTTCTTAATTATTGTCTGTGTTGTCTTAATCTTGATGTCCTAAGTTTTCTGAGTTTTTTTTTTTTTTTGTACTTTCAATATTAATTTATTAATGTTTTGTGTGACTTGACATAATTTCTCTTGGAATTTTTTACATTTTATTATTTTCGTATGTGTTGACTACAGCCAA
The DNA here is from genome assembly GCA_003012365.1 of Medauroidea extradentata. Classification (NCBI taxonomy): domain Eukaryota; kingdom Metazoa; phylum Arthropoda; class Insecta; order Phasmatodea; family Phasmatidae; genus Medauroidea; species Medauroidea extradentata. The sequence goes on along the minus strand of PNEQ01095695.1, from coordinate 3,099 downwards.
TTCAGCTTTCTTTTATTTTTGTTGTTTTTTCTTGTTTCAGTTTTAGTTTTCTGAGGCGACATAACTCAGTAACATCTTACAAAATCACTTATCACCATTTGCAAGAATCTATCAAAGACAGTCACTACGTTTCCTTTGTATAATAACATTTGTGTTTGAATTGCGTTCAAACTGTGATGTTGCTACTTGCATCATTAGGCAAAGAGGGTTTTAGTGATTTGTAATTATCTGTTTAGGAAAGTGAAGAAGTGCATTGAATACTAATTTTAAACTACAGCATATTATGTTTATAAGTAAAAGTCATTTATATTTTGGTTCTTAATTTTTTAACTACCATTTGCATAACCTGCAAATATTGTAGTAGTCTTGTTTTGAATTCTACAGTTCATAAATACATGGATAACCAAGCACATTACATTGTGACTTACTGAGCTGCCATCTTGTACCACACTGGTTTTTCAGAATATTTGAAACAACTTGTTGCCAATTTGCTGTTTTTCCTATTTCTGCATATTTTAGTAAGGGTACCAAATTTGTCATCAGCTCATAGTTACATCGCTTTTTTAATTGGTTCTTTGGACTTAAAATTATCCTTCCGTTTCTTGTGTAATTACAGATCTATGGACTTTGTAACTGTTGCACACATGGTAAAAATAGTGAATTTAAATTAAGTTCCTACCTGATTGTTTTCCTCAGTTTGCTTAGTTATAAACTTTTGGTTCACATTATCTGTTGATGGAACAGAGAATTAATCGTACACTGTGTTTGTTTAGTTACATGTGTTTCAGCATTTAACCCAGGTAGAAATTTATACGAAAATTGCTAAAAGGAATGTTGCAAGTAGTATTATGTGTAGTTACTGTATTTTGGATCCAAGTGAAAAGAAATTTTTGTACTTTTGCTTCTAAAATTATTTTGCCGTCATATACTTTTCTTGTGTAATGAGCGTGTAGTAGTCACTGTGTGTTCACTCCATGGCATTAAAGTTAATGTCTAGGTTTGCTTACTGCTTATAGGTACATTTTTTGTGGTAAGGGTTGTGTAGTATAAGTTGCAGGGTAACATTTTGTTGGACTTTTCATAAATTAAATATATAGTGTAATACTCTGGATTTGTTGTCAGAAAAATCTCAAAATGGTCTCCCCCGCACTGTTAAATGTGTAATTTCTCCTTTCAGATTACATGCTCATTCAATAGATTTGTAACCGTTGAAATAATATAAACTAATAATATATTTATGAATGTGGGGTTTTGCATCATAGATTTTAAAGTGTATGTTTCATGAAAATAACCTTTCTTGGCAAAATTTCTGTATTTTAGAATTAAGATCATTTAAAATTAAGACAGACTATCTGTAAATATATATATTACAGCAAGTCTGCCTTAATTTTAAATGATTTATATGAATTTATGAATCTGTTGTCGGGAAACTTAAGGACTTCTAAGTGGATTTGACTAATTATCGTCAGGACAGGAGCCTGTGTATTTATGTTCAAATCTGCATGTTATGATTGTGTTTTATGTACTTTATCGCTAGATACTGTTGCCAGGATGAGAACCAACTGGTGAATTATTTCAATGACTTAGTGTCACTTAAGACACCTTCATACTAAATTCCATAAAAATCTGTTCAGCCATTTTAGCATGAAGAGGTAGTTCAGAATTATTCTTCTGATCTGTTCTGCAGAAACAGTGCATTTTTCTGGGATAAAATGTAGCATAGCATATGTTACTCTCTGGCCCATAGACTCTCTCTATGTAAATAATCATGTCCATCCATTGCTGCATGAAAGGAGAACAAACCAACAAATCCATTTTCACGTTAATAATATTAGTATGATTGTAAATATCATAGTTTGCTTAGTTACCGTGAATAATTTTTACTTCTGTATAGCAGATTTAGAATTTAAATATACAGTGGGTAGGAGGTATGGTTGTTTATCTGTCTTTTATGCATGCTATTGGGAGTATCTTATGCTGGCTCCACACACTTGCCGAGTTGATTTGGCTGAGATGTTTGTGAGACTGTTGGAGGTAAGGAAGTACATGATGTATCCTCTTTACTCTAAACATTACATGTAAATGGCTGTCTTGCCTAAGAAGGGAGGTGTTGTAAAGTAAGTTGAGGAGAACTGAGATATTGTGAGGTGGGATGGAAGCCCCTTGCATACTTGTGCTCTCTGGCTGTCTTGTATTGCCTCATCAAGTCTGTGGGGCCAGCAATACGTATTAGACTGTGATACTGTATGGCTTTTGTTAATACGGTATGCTTCATTTCAGATTCAGAGATTCAGAAGGCCAGACTGTATGATAAAAAAGAAGTCAGAGAATATATGAAGAGTCGTAGAAAACAGCGCATTGAAAAGCAGGCAATGGAAGTTAAAGAGAAACAAACAAAAAAACAGCAGATGAAAGAGAAGTTGAAGTTGCTGAGGGAGAAAAGCCTTCAGCTAGCCAAAACCAGAAGGGCTAATAAGGTTAGGTATAAAGTACTTAACTTTTTAAATACTAATACTACATGTCTGAAAAGGACTGTCAGCAGAATATCTCTACTAGAGTTTACATTTAACTCTTGTCCACCAGTTTGGATCAGGCAAAGATTAGTACAAGTAGGCAAAATGTGTAAGGCACCTGCCCATTAGACAAGGGATTCACAATAATAAACATATGTCAACATTTCAAAGCATGACAATACAATAAACCTTATGATAATGGTAGAACACGTCAACAACTCACATATTTTAATTACATTTTTTGATAACTTCATACAATTGCAAAAGAAGAAATAGTAATTTTTGTGAGCTTTGTAAAGTTTTAGAAGATTTTAGTTTGGATACACTAGACAAGTAAATGTGTAGTGAAGTAAATTTTAATTCCACTTAGACATCCATCCTATATCCTGTGCCGTATTATATACGTCACGACTTATATAAATTAAATATTAAAATGTTTTGTCTATTTTCTCATAGGTTTAGGTTCATTTTCCTGACTTTTTTTTATTTCATTGATTATAACTTGCTTACATTATACTAACAGTAATTTGGTGTTATACAGTAATTTTATTTTATTCTGGATGTTTCAGTACATTTTATTTTTCGT